>JAMKCH010002615.1:0-175754 GCA_023653785.1 Ophioderma brevispina | reverse complement strand
GTCATACATGAATAGAAAGAGAATGAAATAAGGTTTAAAATGGTAGAATCTAACACGCGAACAGAATTTGCGTTATCGAATGGCAGTAGGTTGAAGTGTGAAAAGTGCTTGTTTTTCAAGGTTTTTCTATGGCAATAAAATTGCGGAGAGCAGATGAGACTTATTTTACAATATGTCCCCAATGCCCAAATCGAGCAGATCGTGTCCGACCCCCTGTTCTTAACCACTCAACTGGATAAGGTGTTTTACACACATTAGTGGGGGGGGGGGCTCCTGGAGAAGTACATCCAGAAAATGCATTTCCCATTGGAATAATTCGGCAAAACTCTGCACAGGCAATATATATTGCTCTAAGACATTACTATTAGTGAAAGAACAAAAAATAAAAACATTGATCGGTTTAGAAATTAGAGAGTGCCAATTTGGACTAAAAAGTAGCCATTTTTGCCGCTTTCTCCACAGTGATGCACTATACAGTTTAAACCAATGCTTTTATGAGTTAAGACACTATCAGTGATCCATACGAAAGAGTCAAAATATTTGAAATTCGCAGGAATAGCTTAAAAGTGAAAAGCTTAAAAGTCTGTACAATTCTCATAAATTATCTTTTCCAACTGAAAAATTGACAAAAAATGAAGAAAAAGCAGGGTTCAAAGATACGAATCTCCATTCAGAAGTGTCCGTGCGCGTGCGGACAGAATGACTAAAATATCAAATTTTGGCCTTATTATGTTGCTTTCGGCCTTATCACTTGCAGGGTATGTTAGGACACCTGAATTTGTCACAGACATGGAAATAACAGATTGTTGATGATTTTTTTTTTTATTTTCTGATTTAGAAAATCACTGATAGTGCCTTTAAGAATAGACCAAATTAATTATATATAACAATAAATTGGGTGCTGGATACTTTTTAGAATTGTTGTGGTGCCCTTTTCCGGACCATATATTTCCCCATTCGTTTGTACATGGAAATGAATTATCAATCAATCATTCTTTATTTGTTCATCATAGAATACAGCAAAAGCAATATGATAAATAATTATGTAAATAATGCAGTACAGTGAAAAATTAATCAGGTTTAAAAAACAGGAAATCAATGAAATGTGAGTGGCTTTAAATATTAAGAAGTACATAAATTTCTTTTTAAAATATGTGAAATTAACTATTATTAAAAGCAATAGAATGATTATTAATAAAACCAAAAATATACTCACGTAAAGTATTCAAATCTCACATTCATTTACACACACAAACAAACACATACAACCCAAATACTAAAATTCACAACACATATACACACACGGGCGCGCCCACCCTCGCAAAGTCCCGAACGCCCCCCCTCCTTAGTGGGCTTCTAATTCCTATAATTATATTGGGTACCACACGATAGTTAGAGTTACTCATTTCTATTGGTATCAATTTGAGTACCAATATTCACAATATGAAGTCACTATGACATCATAAGTTGAAGAAAGTATGAAAATAGGGTGGAAAGTTGATATTTCGCAATTTTACTGACGCAAAACAAACTGTTTTTGTGAACTTAAAAGGCCCATATCTTAAAATGACCAAAATATCAGTTATAGCTTTGTAATTCTCAGCTCACAATTTTCAATCTGCACGTACATGGTCATCCAAATACTTAACAAATAGGCTAATGTCATGTTTAAGATATCAAATTGGGCTAATTTCTTCTCATTTACAACATTTGCTTGGTTAAAACTACCTTTATCCACAGCAAAAACAAATTATTTATTTTTTTCTATTAGTTAGCACGTAGGCCTAAACATTGTCAATTAGATCGAGCATGCAATAAACAACATAGTGCGGAAGCCCTTTTGAGTGCTTTAAGTGCCCATAAATTGGAGATGAAAAGGATTTAAATGCATTTTACCATAATCCCACAACACAGTAGATAAGGTATCATATTGCGTGTACACATCGTTATGTCACCCACTGTTACCAATGTTATTTGATATAACTTGACACAATGTATTATGGGATATTATTGATTACTCGATTCTTTCACACGTGGCCACAAATTACATGAATTAGGTGCTAATCTTGGATATTAGATCATGCGATCGATTTCACTATATCCCATAACGCAGTAGATGAGGTATTTTAAGACTGCATCATGTACAGATAATGAAGTTACAAGCTTTAAATCTATACCGGCGTTATTTGGACAATTTGACATAATGTATTATGGGATAGTACTCGATTCCTCAACGTGGACATCTCGCAAACGAGCTATGACATTAGATGTGCGATTTTTCCATTTATCTTTCGGGGGTCGCAACGACGACAACCCAAGCAAAGATGTCTTCTTCAAAATACATCATACGTATTCTCCATTACAAATATCCCTATATTCCCTTATATTATATACAGGTTTATATAATATATTTACAACAGTAAAAGAAGTCAAAACCTAAAAAGTATGCCTGGATTGCCTCGCCATTTCACTAATTAAAAATTACACCCCTGCACCAAGTAACGAAGCCGAGAACTGGAACATCTAGCCACTTGAACTGGTTGAAACCATCTCGCGGAATAGGTAACACTCGGAGCTCAAACAACTTACGCAGATTTTATTCCTTCTTCAAAAACACTTTCTATGCTACAAGATCTCTCGAAAATCACTTAAGAATTCCAATGTTTGAAACATTTTTGTCAGATTTCCAATATATTGCGTATTGATTCAAATCATATACCTTCTCCTTCTACATCCCGTTTCTATCATCCCTACAAAGTCCTGGCAATTTGCGTGGTCGAACCTAAACAAATAAGTTAAGTAAACAAAATGCTACACTATATAAGACAACTCGCACGACGACGAAAGCAATATGAGAGGCGTCCCGCCCTTATAATTATCAGATCACCAGATAATTATATAGGGCAATATTATTTCTAGTCTGGTGTTTTAACCCTTGGGGTTCTTGCCTTTGTTTACATCCAAGTTCCACCCTGGAAGGGAAGGAAACCCTTGAGGCTGTTGGCAATTATGATATCACTCTTATTTCATATAATAGAACGTGTTTGTTTAGGGTGTGATGATATCAGAATCCAGTAAACACTATGGTAAGAAAACAAGCAAATAATGCATGTTTAGGGTTAGATTGAAATCCAAGTTACATCCTGGGGCTCTTATACAAAACCATATTATGGCCAACTATAGTTTAGTCTCAAAACGCATCAAGGTATGTGAAATTGGATCAGTGGCAGTGGAACATTTTTCAAAGCGGAGCTGCCAAATAGCTTCTGGTGACCATTCAGTGATCTGGGATTATTTTTTAAAAATTGGACCAAATTTACTCGATCCAAAAGTGGAGGGGCCAGGCCTCATTTCCAAAAGTGACTTCTATTATTGATAATAATAATAATAATGATCTCAAAGTAATTACCAGTGATAAAATGCCAAAGTGTACCCTTCTAGATTGTGTGGAGTTTTGTGGCATTTTAGTCACAACAATTGAACCAATTTGCCATCAGATAGCAGAAGCCATAAAAAACATGGTGATCTCTGTAGCCTCTTGACCTAAATATTTGTTGATTCAGGTATTGTGGATATCAAACTTACTATGAACTCTATTTAACCTATTAGGAAATTTTAACTGTTATGCAATTTTAATAATGTGTTTTAGAAGTGTTATGATGGAAAACAAAGAAACTGAGATAAGTGGAAAGTATGCTGCCATCAGTACTTCAGTATGTGCCCCCTGACTCTAACTCATGACGTTGTTCAAAAGTGTTCTTTCATTTTCATAAAATAATCCCCTAAAACTAATCTATTTACCTAAAACTATATTTTGCCTGAACTAATGAAACTCAATATTCAAAAGTAATTATTAAACACTAAAGAAAATATGCAATAAGGAAACCTGCATATGTTGATGAGGTAAAAAGGTTGCATTCCAAGGTCAAAGGTCATCTGAGATGAGTTGTGAGATGGGCTAAATGTCAAGTAAAACTTGCCTGAAAGTTCTGAGATCTAAACATCAGGTAACACTAGTGATCCATAGATCACTTGGTTTTTTTTTAGCAGTCAAAATGCATTGTATAGTTGTAGCCCAGTTATGACAAAATGCAAGATGTCTTTTGGAGACAGTTCATATATGCTATTGGACTTTAGGTGTCTGTGAAGTAAAAAAAGAATTGTGAGCTTGATACCGTATTGTTCCTAATAAACGCCCCGGGGGCGGTACATTTTTCAAAAGGGAGGGCGTTTATTACAGTCCAAAATGGAAAGTAAAAAATCCCACAAAAATCACCTTACACTCGGTTATTTTCGCTGATTACCAATAATACGCTGTTTTTGCACCTCCCGAGGTTGAAGTTCTATACTAATTAAACTATTACAACTGTGCACAACAGCGATTATGTTCCAGATTACAAGTCCCGGTCATTAAATCATGTGATTTAGGTAAGCTTAACTAATTTTCTCGAATAGTTTTATCCAAAAATCGTAGGGGGCGTTTATTAGAGCAGGGGTGTTTATTAGGAACAACACGGTAGGTTGTTTTTGTATCAAGTAAGCAAAAAATGCCATAGGTCCTAACTATTTTGGTAAAAAATAAACACAAAGCCCTTAGTTTCTAGGAAAACTCTTTGTTTTGTTTGCTTTGTTTTGCCTAATTGGGTTTCAAGTTCTTGGGAACTTTTGATGAGCCTTTGTTAAAATAAATAAATGTCAACATTTATATAGTGCCTTTCACGATGTATCAAAGCGCTTTACATTTATTCCGCTGCCACTGGAATATATCAGCTGCCTTACAAATGCCCAAGGCATACTATTCATACCTTTGGGCGGCTCTCAATGGACGATATTCCTAACAGCTCCCTATTTAGCACCTGGGTGGAGAGAGGCAAGCGAGGTAAAGTGCCTTGCCCAAGTGCGCAACGCATTGGCCTCAGCGGGACTCGAATCCAGGACCTTTGGGTCATGAGTCGGTCGTTGTATCCACTGGACCACATGTGCCCTCAAGTTTGTAAGTTTTCTAAAAACCATGGAGGATTCCACGATGATGATAAACAAGAACCGTTTTCTATTTAAAACCCACTTCTCATAGAATGAATGCTGCATAATGGAATTTGTTGTTCTGGGGTTGCAATTTTCTACTCACCTTCATCAACATGTTATTAACACCATAATAAGGGCAATGGGGAAAAGGTGAAGTACCCATTCATATTAGTTGCCCATGAGGAATGATGGCAAGTTTGTAAAGCACAAGTATATCCAGAAAGGAAGCAATAGCAGTTTGTTTTCAGTTACTCCTCTCTTCTTTCAGTTTCAATTATTTGAGAAGCAAAGTTCAGTAATGATGTAATTGGAAAAAAAACAAGGTGAAGGTCTATAGTATAACAATATTTTCTTTAGATATTTTGATAGCCAAAATGTTTATTTTGTCGAGTGGCAGTTCCATAAATTAAGGGACTAGTCATTATTTATGCCAGGCACTGAATGGGTGAATAGATGGGGTACACAAATTGTGTTTTTGAAACAAGAGAAGGGAATATGACAACAATTTTAAATGGAAAGGGGGAAACATGAAACTTAAATTTAATAAATTTTGGAAAATAAGGGGTGGGGTGACACAAAATAATTAAGCAGGTACAAGGGTTCAGAATAATTTCACCCAACTCCTCCCCCTCATTTTGATTGGTCCCTAATGCTGAAATGCAGACATTATACTGTAGCTCATTTCAGACCCTGGGATATTTAGGTGTACTTCAGTGAGAACACTTATTCCACATCATAAACTTAAAAGAGCCCCGCCAAATTAGCAATTAATTAAGCAAAGTTACATAAACTTTCTGAAAGTGAACTCGTAAAACAAAAGCAGCGACACCTGTAGGAACCGAGATAAGAAATGATTGACAGATTGTTTGTCGTCATGCAAAACTTGGAGCTCCCTCATTTGGTGGGGGTGAAAGAAAACTAGCTGCAAGAAACAGCAATCGCAGACTGGGGGAGTTGGCCAGATGCCAAATGTGCAGGGTCATAATGAAGTCTAAGTTGATTAGGAAGCGTATATGTATGCAGGAAATACAGCACAGTTGAGTTAGACTGTGCATCATCAAACTTTAGCACCTATTTGCTGCAGCGTGCGTAGTTCGTAAATCTCTGATTGTTGTGGCCATGTAAGAAGTGCAGGGCACTAGGTACCTAGTGGTTGGCAAAGCTCCAAGAGTGAACGTAGTAGAACTTCCATGGTGATGTCTATAAGATGGTAGTATTAGTGAAGACAGTGATTCCTGTTAACTTTGTGATCCCTATGAGGGGCCCATTGTAGTAAAATCAAGTTGAAATTGTTATGGTTCTGTCAATTTTAAGTTTAACTTAATGTTTGTACTCAAACCAATGCAATCTTTATGACAATGTTTGGCTGACGTTCAATTTGTGAATGTCAAGTGACTGAGAACTTTTTCTTCTCCTACTAAGTGATTCACATGTACCTGTTCAATATCTGGATGTGTAGCTTATATTAGAACAGAAACAAGCATAAAGGCATTTCTAGTTTGCCTAACTATGTCAATTTATTCTCAGAAAATATTTTGATATTTGTAGATTAAAGCTACATTCTATGACTATTTCTTTTGAGCCAATTTCTTTAACTTACCGTCTTGAAATCACTATTGTTTACATTGGCGCTTCCAGCTAGGGGGGCTCTGGCTGGTCGAGTCCCCAGGGATTTTGTCCAAAGGATGTGAAATCAGCCTATTTTGACCTGAATTAGCACTCAGGACCCCAGCTTGCACTTTCAGCCCCCCTGATATGAGGTTTCTGGCCACGCCCGTGGTTTATCACAGCCATTGTTAAAAAACGGCCATTTGTCACTGTTTAAGGGATGGGACATTATTTATGCTGGGGATGGAGGATTTGAGGGAATACAACAAATTATTTAAAGTGACAGGAGGAGATTTTGTTTAGGATACGAATTTCTCTCAAATTTCACAGGATCGGTTGTAGACCACCTGCCGAGAATGTTAGAAGGTGTATTGGACAAACAGGTGCAAACGAAAACCGCAAACCTTGTTTTGAACTTGCCTGCTATCGTAATCGTTCCCCATAGGAAACCGTGCTTTGACTTTCTGTCGTGCACGACAAAAACTACTAAATCATCATCTTATTACATAAAGACGGCGTATTCGGCTTATTCACTTCAGGTGTAATCCAATACATCGGTAAGCATTCCAAATATGTAAAAACCCGGGGTTCGAGAAAAATTGGGGGCGCTTCTTCCTGGAAATCTCCTCATGTCTCTTTAAGATGGGGCAACATGAAAATTTTCATCAACCTTTAAATGGAGAATTTCATAAAATCAGGGTGGATGTGAAATATTTGAATGGGCGCAAAAGGGGAATGCAAAATTTTCGCTTAAAGTAACAGGAGGTGATTTTTTTAGGATACAAATTTCTCTCAAATTTCACTGGATTGGTTGTAGACCACCTACTGAGAGTGTTTTGAAGGTTTATTGGACAAACAGGTGCAAAAGAAAACCACAAACCTTGTTTTGAACTTGCCTGCTATCATAATCGTTCCCCATAGAAAACCATGCTTTGACTTTCTGTCGTGCACGACAGAAACTACTAAATCATCATCTTATTACATAAAGATGGCGTATTCGGCTTATTCACTTCAGGTGTGATCTCATACATTGGTAAACATTCCGAGTATGTAAAAAACCGGGGTTTGAAAAAAATTGGGGGCACTTCTTTCTGGAAATCTCCTCATGTCTCTTTAAAGAAAGTTGAATTCCTTCATTCCTCAAATGTAAATGACCGCTCCCTAGTGTCTTTGCACATTTGAGTTGTATATTAGAGAGTTTCATTATACTTACAGATACACTCCACTCTTTTGGTGCTGGAGAGTAACCATGGTAACCAAAAGTTATACATACACAAGACTGGGTTTGAAATATATGGATGTAGCTATCCTGTTCTAACTTACAACTGTTCTATATTTCACCATCACAAATTAGATAAGCTGATACTATCAATTCAGATGACCAGTCTGAAAGTCGGTAATCTTAAAATAACTCCACTGCTTTGTTTCATTTTAAATGTCCAAAGATATATGTCCAAAGAGTAAGTCACATAATCTCAGAATTTATCCAAGGCTTTTTGGGCTTACTATTGGGCATCTTCCCAGGAGAGAGTATGAGGGGGAAGTACTTCATTTCCTGGATAATGAATATGTTGTTTATCATGTTTTCTTGTAGGCGTACATCAATCTCTGGGAATTGGAAAGCAAACACAGGGTCAGCTGTTGTGGAGCAGATTGCTCTAAATGACAAGTAAGTAGTCTGGACTAAACCACATCCAAAGACATTATCATTTTGGGAAGGTGGAAATTGTGGATTTTTCTTAAAGGAGCACCATATTCCTTGTGATTGTGCTCTTTCTTCTATGAAACACATACTACTTG
The DNA here is from genome assembly GCA_023653785.1 of Ophioderma brevispina. Taxonomy (NCBI): domain Eukaryota; kingdom Metazoa; phylum Echinodermata; class Ophiuroidea; order Amphilepidida; family Ophiodermatidae; genus Ophioderma; species Ophioderma brevispina. The sequence goes on along the minus strand of JAMKCH010002615.1, from coordinate 167,321 downwards.
AATGCGTTGATTATGTGCTTATACGTAGAAAATATAACGTCCCTGATTTGAAAACATTATTACAAGATATAAGGCCTCCTCAGGCGATAAATTTTACTGAAGTAAAATGTAAGGTTTAACTTTAATACGATAGCAATCGGTCTACTCTAAGAACAGTTTTCTCAATTTTTTTATTTATAATTAAATAATATATACTCAAATTTTGGTAAAGGAAAGTAAAAATCACACTTTTTAAACATTTACATTTTTTGAAAACTAAGCTCTATTTAAAAAAAAATGAGAAAACGTTCCTAGACAATTTTGTCTTGTTTATTAAAAATAATAAGAGAAATCATGAAAATTCGAATTGTTTTTGTTACGCTGTCTGAAAAATTGGGGCAAATCTCGCTTTTTTGGTATTTTGGTAAAATGTGCCAAGTTTCACATTTATCATATTCATAGTCTAATTTACTTTCCAGAAATGTATAATTTTACATGTCATAGTCAAATATTTGCAAAGTTACAAGCCAAAACACACACCCAGAAACTTAAGGTTAACACTGTCCTTAACTCTTTCAACACGCCTCTCAACCATGGTAGATTCTGTATAAAGTTGTAACACAAAAGTCAGTGGCATTTGAGGTGGCTTCCTTAAAGTGACAGGAGGAGATTTTTTGAGGATACAAATTTCTCTCAAATTGCATTGGATCGGTTGTAGACCACCTACCGAGAACGTTTCAAGGGTTTATTGGACAAATAAGTACAATAGAAAACCGCAAACCTTGTTTTGATCTTGCTTGCTATTGTTATCCCCATATAGAAGACCATGCTTTGATTTTCTGTCGTGCACGACAGAAAATACTAAATCATCATCTTATTATATACATAAAGATGGCGTATTCAGCTTATTCACATCAGGTGTGATCTAATACACTGTTAAGCATTCCAAATATGCAAAAAACTGGGTTCGGCAAAAATTGGGGGTGCTTTCTGGAAATGTCCATTTGTCTCTTTTATGACGGGTAGGAACTGACTTATTTGGAAAACCTCAAATACCAACAACCTTATTACTAGGCTTGTTCGGACTCCATTTTTATGCATTTTTCATGCTGGTGCCAGAAGGTCTTGAAAAGGCATAATTTTGAAATTTTAGGTAAAAAAGAAATTGTTAACTCCATGAGCCACTATAATCGCCTGCAGCGCCCATGGGGGTTAAAGATGTCACAGATGGTGAATACTGTATTGTCTGATAAATGCCTCAGGGGTATGGACATTTTTCAGAAAGGGGGTGTTTATTATAGGTCATTTGTTCAGTTATATTTCCATTGAATACCCCTGTGCTCCCCTACAGAAAGGATTGATGTTATGTTTGAACATTGCTCAACAACATCAGCACAGCTCTACAAAGAGAGCTAAAATGGTCTATTTAACACACTTTTACATGGAGAGATGTCATTTCTAAAAAAAATGCAATCTATACTGGACAACATACTGGGCGAGTCATACACATATTTTAGCCAGTTTCATGCCAGCAAATCTGCGACCAATTTTGCAACTGTGATTGTTAATTATCAGTCTATACTTGCATGTATGGGGCAAGATTTGTTTATATTTTAAGGAACATTTGATCAGAAAAAAATGAGGGGCGTTTTATTAGGGGGAGCTTTTATAACACAGTGTAAGGGCACGAACTCCACCATAATATTTATTTCTATCCCATTGATAATATTCTAAACTTGACTTTGGTAGGGATGAAATTATGGGTTGATGATGTGCATCACATTGTTTGGAGGGATGGACATTGTAGTCATGAGAAGCTGTCCATGGGAAGGATGGTAAAGACTAATATAGAGGTAAGTAAAGTTATGGGGTTTGATTATTGTGCGGTCGGTTGTTTGCGGTATGGCATTGTAGCAGTAAGGCTGTCCATGGGAAGGATGGTAAAGACTATATCATAGAGGTAATAATTTATGGGTTGATGAGTGTTCATCAATTTGTTTTGAGGTATGGACATGTAGCAGTAGAACTGGTCCATGGGAAGGATGGTAAAGACTATATCATAGAGGTCAGTAAAGTTATGGGTTTATGAGTGTGCGTCCCGTGTTTTGGAGGTATGGACATTGTAGCAGTAGAGGCTGTCCATGGGAGGATTGTAAAGACTATATCCATAGAGGTAAGTATTAGTTATGGGTTGATGATGTGCGTCGTTGTTTGGAGGTATGGACATTGAGCAGTAGAAGCTGTCCATGGAAGGATGGTAAAGACTATATCATAGAGGTAAGTAAAGTTAGGGTTTGATGAGTGTGCGTCGTTGTTTGGAGGTATGGACATGTAGCAGTAGAAGTCTTCCATGGGATAGGATTGTAGACTATATCATAGAGGGAAGTAAAGTTATGGTTGATGAGTGTCTTCTTTGTTTGGGAGGTTGGACATTGTAGCAGTAAGGCTGTCCATGGGAAGGATGGTAAAGACTATATCATAGAGGTAAGTAATTGATCCTCCTTGGAAGACTACACCAAACAAAATGAATGTGAAAGACTTATTTGGTTTTGTTTGGACCGAGTGACCCAAATTTTGAGAACTAGCAGGGAAAAAAATAAACTGTGAAGACCAACAAAAACAAAACAAATACAGACCTTGGTGCTTTTGAAATTTTCAGAGGAGGCATTCAAGAGCTCATCTAGGCTTCCCACCTGAGCGAGCTGCAGAAGAGCTTTTTCAAAGCTCCCAAATTCTGGCTGAGACGAGCTTTTACAAGCATAGAGCTGCAAGCAAGCCAGGACCGCACGAGTTGGGACCATAAGCAGTTAAAGCTCATGCATTTTCAATTCAGGGTTAGCAATAAAAGTCTTGTTAATTACTGCAATCAAGTTAGTAAACAATTTATTATACATACTTAGGCTGTCACTCAAGATTTAATTAATTACCATGTCGTAGATGTTATCATTCAAGTGAATCAATTTTCAAAGAATTATTCCCCCAGGCCTAAGTTGCATCACAGACGGATTTTTTTTTTTATTTTGAAATCTAGTCTGTCTAGACGAGGGGAGAGTAAACTGGGCATGCACGAACAGTCAAACATATCAGGTAACAAATGTAAACACTTGAAGTCGGCACATTCAGTCTATTAGTCCCGAATATGCTTAACTAATTTGAAGCTAGCTCACGTTTTCATTATAATGGCGATTCACGATGCTTGATAACGTATCCATCAACGTGGTCATTGTCAAGTATTTCATGATGTTCGATTTCTTACTTGATAATCGGGCGAACGCCTTTCCCGGCTACCTTTCATTTCTTGAACTATTTCGTGCATAGTTACAATCATTTGACCACGAAGTGGTACCGTCTATCTTTTCTTTCTCCATGGCGAAAATATTTCTAATTCCTACTTCCTTAATGTTTGTAGACCCTCAACCATTCGCCCGAGGCGCCATCGTAGCTATCAAAACTCGGCTCAATCCAACAAAACGCACGTGCGATTAACGTGGCGAAGGCTTCGAATTTACGACGTTTACTTCATGGCATTATTTACACATAGTCCGTGTTCATTTTTCGTACACCGTCCATGCGGTATTTCCATTGGAGTTCCGATACTTTGTGAGTTTATACCCGCATATTTTTCTCTCGGCAAAACCGAGTTACCAGCCGTTCCACTATTTGAAAATTGCGTGTAACTGGTAAAGCATATTGTTCCGTGATCATTTACCATTAAATATTGCCAAAGTATGTATTTTGCTGGGTTGCCGGCTCAAGCCAAGAAGAAAACTCGCAGCCCGGCTTTTAACAAGATGCGCGATAAATCGGCTCGGAATCAAAGCATTTAGATGCGCGACTGCGCCGATCGCTCGCGCGCGCCTCAAAAGACAAGGTCTGCATATGTCAAATTTTTACAAAATTTGGATCAAATTGATCAAAATAGTGACCATTTTGATAGGCCTCATAATCCATTATATAGACTGGCGGATCCACGCCCTGAAAATGCCAAACTTACCAGGGGCTGAAGTTAGTTATGGAAAAAATGATTCTACAAAAAGGTTTTGGCCAAATTACAAGGGGTGCTTGTCCCAAAAAACACCCCTGGATCCGTCAGTGTTCCCCAATATATTATGTTTTTACTTGTTTTATTAACCCTCCGTGACTGCTGGGGTGAGGTTTTGGGGAAACGGTTGTAAGCTATTTCCCTAGGGAGATAGCATTTGTAATCAGAATCAGCCAATGAAAGAGCATGATTAATGTTCATGAATATTCCCTGCTGAGCTTTTTACATATACCTAATAATATAACATTCAAGTTTGCTAAACCTGGGGCCCCGGTCCCCAACTTGTTGCGTAAACCCTACGTGGATACTAACTCATGCATATGCCCTCCATCACAGACCTTTCATACCAGTTACCAGTGCTTTGGACACATGGGTCCACTCAGGCATGACATAGTATGCACGTAGATTTAACGACTGAGTTTCGGGAACGGACCACTGGCCTAACACTATCTGTATCAGGATCGGATACTTTTGCCCCCAAACAATTGTTTTGAAAAAATGTTGTTTTTCAACCATAAAGTATTTATTATTAATTTATACCAATTTATTTCCAATACACTCCTAATGAACCCTTTACAATTTTAATCCCTGTTAAGTTACTCCTTATCCTTCCCTAGCTCAAAATTCTCAAGATGACCAAAGTTGCATCATCAATATTTGGAATTACGATAAATATTGCCTAGATCAAAATGATGAAAACATTTGCCTAGAATCTTGCGCCAGGTCAATACAAAGTCCTATTGGTCTACTCTCATTACCTCAATATACCATGTAGAGATCTGTAACCCTAATGCATACTACCTTTAAAGGACTTCTTATTTACACGTCGATGAACTCCGACTGTGTGTTCTTCTTCTGTACGGTTTCTTACCCAGTCGAGGAACTCGACGTGTGTTTTTTCTTCTGTACGGTTTCTTTCTTCTTTCTGTCATCATGCTAATACGCAGACATGCAACATGCCATATTGACCAAAATTGGTGACAAGGACAAGTACATACACACAAACGTTTGATATGACTAGATTGGTGTCAAAGGTCCTGATAGGTCCACAGCAATCAATAATGTTTAACCATGCAGAAAAGCTAGACTTAGCTCAAATCTCATAAGTAATACTGTCAACTTTGGACTTGATCAACACTACAAAAAATTCAATTATACTTTGTTCATAGATGCACGATTTAGGGGTCATAGGTCAAAATACTCAAATTATGTTCCACTTCAATCACTACCCTTCTACAGATTAATAGTATGATCACATGACTCATGCATGTGGTATGAGTTTTTGACCTCCCCTACAAAAGTTTACTTTAAAGTGACCTTTTTGATACAGGTCATCTTGGGTCACTAAGGTCCAACTCCTTACTGTGTATAAAATATAACAAGACGTATCTATATTTGCTGAAATGATCCTTTTGACATTCCTAACATGTTGACAATATTTTCGAGGTCAAGGTCATTAGAGGTCAAAGGTCAAATTTTCAAAATGCTGCCATTGGACGATATTTGACTGAAATGATCATGATTACATTTCTAACATGTTGAAAATATTTTGAGGTCAAACGGTCCTTAATAGTCAAGGTCAAATTTTCAAAATGCTCCCATTGAGCTGATATTTGTCTGAAATGAGCCTTATGACATCTGACATGTTGAAATATGTTCGAGGTCAAAATTCAATTAAGAGGTCAAAGGTCACTTTTTTTAAATGCTCCGATTGAGCTGAATTTGACGAAATGAATCCTTATGACATTCTAATGTCTAAAATATATTCGAGATCAAAGGAATTTAGGGTCAAAGGTCACTAACCCGTCGACTGTGTCCGATCTGTCTCCAGATCTAGTTTTCTTCTTTCTGTCATCATCTAATAGCTCAGACCTGCAACTGCTATATTGAACCAAACTGGTGACAAGGACAAGTACACAAATACACACAAACTGTTGACATTACCATTGGTGTCAAAGGCACGATAGGGTCACAGGGATAACCACGTTAACCATTCTAAATCTAGATTAGCGCAAGCTCAAACTAATACTGTCATCTTGTAGGACTTGATCAACACTACACAAAAAAGTAATTACGACTTTGGTCATATCACGCCTATTTAGGGTCACGTTGCAAATATCACATATGTTACATTAAAATCACTACCTCCTTCTCAGATTTACATAGTATGATCACGTGATCTCATATGTGTTGTGTGTTTTGACATCCCTACAAAAGTTATTTAATGAAATTTTGATCAAAGGTCATCCGGGGTCAGTAAGGTCCAACAAACTCCTTTACTGTGTGAAAAATTTAAAACAAGGTCAAATAGCAAATCTTTTAGCCCATCCTGTATGACTTGATGAGAGAGTCAATTAAAAGTCATCATGACCCATCAATAACCCATGGTTAGGGGCAGTCAAGGTCAAAATACTTCAAAATATGTTACACTTCAAACCACAACCTCTTCCTACACACACACACTGGTATGACGCATGTGGCTAATGTATGTGGTGTAGTTTGACCATGACACCAAAAGTTAATTAATGAAATTTTGATCAAGGTCATGTGGGGTCACTAGCTCAAACTCCTTATGTGTATAAAAGAAAACGCAGCTGAAGTTTTGACTGAAGTGATCCTTATGACATTCTAAACATGTTGAAAATTTTTTCGAGGTCAAAGGTCATCAAGAGGTCAAGTCAATTTTCAAAATGCTCTGACAGAGCTGAAATTGAACGAATGGATCCTTATGCCATTCTAAACATGCTGAAAATCATTTTAGTTATTAATAGGTAACTTAGGGATCAAAGGTCAATACCCAACTGTGTCAGATTGTCTCCAGATCTAGTTTCTTTCTTCTTTCTGTCAAAAACTTCAAAACGTACTTCTCTACAGAGTTCATTGTAGTGATTATGTGACCCATGATGATGGGTTGTAGTTGACACCCCTACAAAGTACTTAATTGAAATTTTCATCAAAGGTCATTTGGGGTCACAAGGGTCAATTAACCTGATTTCACTAAAAATGCTAATTCTTTTACGCTTCTATAGTATGAACATGTGACTATGTATGTGGTGTACTTTGAACCCTCCCCAAAAGTTACTTAATGAATGGCGATACATGGCCTTAAAGGGCATTTCCGGCCTGAGTTTAAAATATCTCAAAAAATCATATTGCAATGCAAGGTAGTACATTGATGCATACTGGACACATATGTATGTTATAAATTCCATATAGTCAAGGGAGGTCATTCAGGGGTCAAGGTCAAAGTTTCAAATGGTCCGATGAGCTGCAAATTACGTTTACTGAAATGATCCTTATGACATTCTAAACTTGTTTGAAATATTTTCGAGGTCAAAGAGTCATTAAGGGCGTCAAAGGTCAAATTTCCAAATGCTCGATGAGCACTTAAATTTGATGACTGAAATGATCTTAGACATTCTAAACATGTTGATAATATATGTTTTGATGGGTCAAAGGTCATAAGGGGTCAAAAGTCACATTCCAAAATGCTCGATGAGCTGACATTTGAAATGATACTTATGATATTCTAAATATGTCTAAAATATTTTTGAGATCAAAGGTCATTTAGGGTCAAAGGTCACACCTCGACTGTGTTCAGATCTGCTCTCGATCAGATTTACTCTTCCCTTGGATATGGTGCAGGGGGATGTTGCTCTATGACACTCCAAGGAGAAAACCAAAACATTGGGATGATAAAAAAGCAATAGCTGACTGGTGACTGCCCAAAAAGAATGCTACATTAGTGCAAACAGCTCCCACTATGAGTGAGACATGAAGACTATTGTAGATGCAGTCAAAGTTCGAATTTGAGTCATAAACCTATTGTAGTAATGATTGCTGTCAAAGTCCAATTGTAGCCATAACTTGTAGTAGATGAGTGATTAGTGGTAAGTTTTGTTTGATATACTCAAGCTGATGAAAAAACAATTGGAGACGATTACGCACACGACTACACGGTATAGCCTAATTAATATTTTTTGTGTTTTATATGCATTATAGTCCATTACATTTTCCCGTATACGCGAGTATAGGCCAAAATATGTGATATTTTTTGATGCATTATGACACATACGAGGTGTATACCCTCCACTACAATCACTGAGAGATGGAATATGAAAATTCAGTGTTCCATGTCCACATCTAAGTAAGTCACATCATAGAGCAGCTATTTATTATTACTGACCCTAGTATAGTCCCACCTGTTTTTACCCTGAAATTAGCTTGAATTTGGGGGTTATATAATGGGATCTCCATCTTAACATAAAACACACAAGCTTTTCAGAGCTGAGCTCATTCTGGATATTTTCAAGTGTCAAATGAGGTGTGTGATCTGAAATGAAGTGAAGCATAGACATTAAATTAATTTTGTGCAGGAAATCACAACAAGATAAAACCAAAACAGTAATGATTGTAACCAAAAATTACATGCAATTTATTGCCTTCTAACAAAGAACTTAATGGTGGGATTATAATAGGATCGTCTACTATTTTCAGAATCTTTCAAAGCTGGGATGGGATTATAATCAAACTTGGGACTATACTGGGGTCAGTATGATACTATCTTATTTGGAATAGATCAGGGGTGTCCAACCTGCGGCCCGCGGGCCATTTGCGGCCCGCTCAGAGCTCGCATGCGGCCCGTGAGTTACTTCCCAGAAAAAATAAAATGCATAAATATCTGATATAATACATTTAAAAAGAATGTCATTTTAATTAGTTCAATTTTCTCAATCTGAAACCAAACTTTTCTAAATATTGTGGGAAAATTAGTCCAATTTCCTCAAACTGAAGCCAAACTTTTTCAAAATTTGCTATAAAAAGGTTAACATTTCTCGGAAAAAAGGAAAATTTATGTTAAATGTGCTCCAAAATTTGTATCTTCGGTGTAACTATCGTCCCCTTTTCAGCAAAAATTGGTATAGATATGGTCCTCACAGATTCTCATGTAGGTACGCACCAAACTTGACCCCCCCCTTGCGGCCCGCAATAGTTGTGGATTCAACCAATGCGGCCCCTGTGTCAAAAAGGTTGGACACCCCTGGAATAGATTGATAAAACTTGTACATCAAATTTACATGTAACTTGTAAGTTTACCTTCCCAACAGAAAGAAATACAAATATGACTACAGTTAATTAAACTCAAACCCACAATGTACGGATTACAAGACCATAGTCCTTCTTTTGGACTATGGTTGTGTTTTTGTAATACTTAAGTCGATACAGTAACAGAGAATGATGGTAACAATGACTAATGCTGTTTTGAGATAACCCGATCACTTGTGGTCCTGGAACACAAGGGACAGATTGGAATTAGCCAATACATAGTAGATGCAGTCAAAGTGCCAATGGTAAACCATAATTTATAGTAAGATGCAGTCAATAGTTATAGCCATAATGCATAGTGGTTACAGCAGTCAAATTTCCAATGTAGCCTTAACCTATAATCCATTCTCTACCTCTATGCAGGAATGGTGGGCATAACCTTGACGGCAGCTGTAGGCATGCGGCAAGACAAGAGGTGCCGCCTTTGTGTGCGCATGATTGGAAGTCGGCACGCACTGTTTACTGGTGCGACCATCAAATCTTGCGCTGACATCAACTGCACGGAGTTGGTTAGGGAAATGGAGTATAGTAGATGCAGGCATGTTCCCATTTGTGGCTTAACCTAGAGTAATCAGTCAAAATTTGTCAATTGTGCTTTTAGTCCCCCAGGGGGATGGGCAGCCAAGAAATCCCCAATTTCAGGACGTCGCCATTGCGTTTTAACACGTTAAAGCGAAACTTGACGACGAAAAAATTCGAATTTTTTATATGTTGTCAAGGAATAATTTTCTATTCCAAAACCGTTGGAGTTGAAGAATCAACTCCCTTGCAGGGTTTCTGAATGTTTTGTATTAAGTAAAGAACGAGGACGAGGTCATATGTAGAGTTGGGAACACAATGACCGACACACATCAAAGCACCCCAAAATTGGTTTGGGTTGCACTCCGTTATTGCGTTTGTTATGTTTCATTGGTAATTTCGTTGACAGTTTTTGGTTGAATGCTAAATGAACGAGGCTTGGCCGTCACCGCCCTGCACTTTTATGTTATACATATCCAACTATTGTGAAGCTTATTATTTAAAAATCCTATGACAGGCAAAATGTCTAGACAAAGCTGATTGAAAAATACATAATGAGCTAGCAAAAAAAGTTGGCTGAAGCAGGATTCAACCAGTAACCTCTGAGCTATCCAGCCCTTAGATGAGGCCAATAGGGATATGGCTCATGCTCAGATGCAGAGGTTCACTGTGCACTCACAATCCAGAGATCACCAGTTCGAATCACACTTCAGCCAAAATTTTCTTGCTATCCCATATAAAACTACTTGTTTCACAATCAAGAGGACAATTTGTCATTCCCTGAATATTTATTACTGATATCTCTTGGTCACCCGAGTGTCAAAGGAACATTGGTTTCAAAGTGCACTGTATGATCCTACACTTATTTTTTGTTCATGGGTTCACGAGATATATTTGCAAAGATCTTTTTAAAATGTTTGTTCCACAGTGACCAATAGGATACTGTGTTGTATTTGTTCATAGACAGAAAATTACAAATTGTGTATTGCAGAAATAAGCAAATCTGCATGTAGGATTTGGCACACATACTTAGCCAACCCAGTTCAGATGATACTGAAATATCAATTAATTTTTGTCTTACCCCGGGCATGCTTGGAGCGAGATCAAGAAATGACTATTTCTGTTTGTATGTTTATATATGTCCAGTAAATTTGGGAGTCTTTTGGGTAAAGTTTTTTAATTTGGTTAAAGTTCTCCAATTTTAAAAGTATCACTTCAATTCAAACCAAACTTGGTAACAATGATTAGTGGATAGGAGGGAAGGGATGACTTTAAAAGGTTGAGGTTAAAGGTCAATCAGGGGTCAAATAGGTCAAAATATTTTTGTTAGTTTTGTAACCTGGTTACAGTTTTCACATTTTAAAAGTATTGTTTTATTTCAAACCAAACTTGGTAAAACTGATCAGTGTATGGGATGGAAGGGGTAACCTTAAGGAAGTTGAGGTTGAAGGTCATGCAGGGGTCATATTGGCATGGTAAATTATAAATTAAAGTTGCACTGATTTCTGGAGTAAAGCTCATGGTTCGAGACCTGTTTTGTAAATGGATACTATCCAATCACAAACTTGTCACTATCCAAAGACTTACCTATCTCTCCTCATTGTTTTAATTAACTATTTGCTGGTTTTTTAAAAGTGGCCACAGTCTGGTTTAATATTTCCTCTAATTTATAAATTAACCATATTTGGAAACTTTTGCCACGTGTGTGTCCTTGTAAACTTTCTGACAAGTGAGTGAGAATTGCCAGAGCAAAGAAAGAACGGAAACATGTCACGATGATAGCTGTAACTGCATTACCACTGGCTATACCATATACAAAATCCAGGGACCTTACACTTTCACACTTCAATCCCCTTTTATTGGATAACAAGCCCAGCAAGCAGAACAAAATGAACATGCCCACATCTGTCATATTTCCTCCAGGATTCATAATAACCAGGTTCTCGTTAACTGAATTGATGTATTGTAGTTGGCTGGGGAATTAAACATTAGTGTAATTTAGTACACGGCGGTAAGGGTAGTGCTTATGCATGTGCATGACGCTGTTCCTATGATCTTGTAGTGAGAAACGCGCTTACAATCCAAAACCGGACCCCCAAGTTGGAAGAGGACACATCTCAGAAATTGTCATGGAAGCTGTTATGACTTAAAAATTATATAATGGATGAAGATATAAAGTGTGCCCTTGAAAACCCTAAGTGGCCAAGAGTGGCACATCTAAATTGTTGATGACAGGGGAACCCCCCCCCCACCAAAATCTCCAAATGCCACCTGACTTAGTATTAGGCATGTTAGTGCTCATTGGAAAAATTGTACACCTTATCAATCTTTGGACTACTATAAGCTTGGAAGATGGTTTGGTAGATGTGTGCTCTGTTTAACAGCTATGTGAAAATGATAAGAATTTACCTGGCTTTGAATTCTTTAGACAGCCATCCTAACTGGATCCATAACTGGATGCTTAATAAGATCAAAAAAAGTCTCTGAAATTCTATATCAACCATTTGTAACAAGTACACAGTATAAAAAGTTAACTTGGTGTTAAGAAATATGAGGTGATTGACAAAAGTGGAAGTTTAAGGAGGCAGAAGTAACCTGTTTTTCTGAGCAGTTTCTGCATGGATACTCCATAGATACTCCTGGCTACTCCAGTAGTCCTTAAAAGGTACTCTTATAAAGAACATGAATGTATGATCTTAAACCTTCATGGATTGATCAGGAGAGATTATTATCAGTGGAAATAGGGTTGTCACTTTCAACCTTAATTGTGACAGTATACTGACCTTGTTCTAATTGACTGATTTATCCAGGTCTATGTTCTATCATTATGCTTGTTTCCTCCATATTAAAAAAAAAAAAAAAATTTCTGAAGAATTACATAATCCCCTGATCAAACACCTTTGAAAATATATCATCCCTTAAAAAACCTGAAGGAGTGGAATCAGATGCAACATTACCAAGGAGCAGGAGTAAGTTAATTGTACACGAAGCCTGGGTAAATCCACCCAATTAGGTACTAGGAGTTTTGGAGGTGACCCTTATTGAGACAAGAAAAAAGATTGATATGATACTCTATCTGAGAACAGATTGTTTGATACCTTAACCCAAGCTCACAGGACCGTTCCCAATGCGAAACCATTATTCCGGACCTAGGCCATGCAAATTTACCCGGGAATTTTAAACTGGATTTTACATTACAGTTTAGTCATTTTGTGCCCCATTTGTCAGGTTTTTGATAATATGATGAACACCAAAATCATTATTCTAACACAAACCTGATAATTTGACACCCTGAGGACTGAACTAAATTTGATATCCAATGTCGGGACGAACAGAGGCATAGGTTGATACCTTATATTGCAAGTTGCAAGATCTGGCCAGGGGTCTCACATTTTTGTAACTCGCGTGGTTACCCCCAGACAGAATACCTCCTACAGCAGCACCTTCACTTCATTTCTCATTGATAACAATTGTAATCTTGTAATACTAATCATACAAAGACGTTGAACACTTCAACAGAACATTTTAAGTTGCAGGTTGCTATTATGCCAGATATTAAATGATAATGTGGAAGACTAACATTCTTTGTCTATGTCTTGTTGCAACACCTGGCCATGACTAATAATAACAGTAATTAACCTTGTCATATTTATGATGATTCAACACTTTAGGTGAAGTAGTTGCAAGATGGGGAGAACCTTAAGTATCATAGAGTTTTGCAGTAAACAGGTCTAACGTTAAACCAGCATGAGGATATTTATTGTACATGATATCTGTGGTAAAGCTTCACACCGCACCCAGCATTTATAATTTTGCTTAAGATACATGACAAACATGTGCGATATTGAATCATATGCCTATGATACATTTGTAAGACCTCAAATGTGGACCATGCCTTGACAGTCTCCCACAATATCAGCAGGAGCCATCTTCAAACTATGGTTCATGATTTGGTTGTTACAATGTATGATATAACATATCCGTATAAGCCCAGGTCCGTTGACATTTTGATGATAGGCATCAGGCTTCAAGCCATGGGATTGTATTGGTTGGGTGGCCTTCTAAACCTACCAAATAGTCCTTTTACTTATTGTCAGCTAAACATCAGATGTCTTAATTTTTTTACTTTGGTCATCAGTTTTGTTTCTAAACATTTTCTTTGTTTCAGCTTTGTTGATCACGCTTAACCTGTTAACACCAAATGACTGAAATTGTTTGGTACCCCCCGGCACTCTTTTGCATGACTGATTAGACAAGATACCCAAAAGAGAAAGGGTACTAAGTAAATATTAATCGCAGCAGCATATCAAAACAAGGAGAGATATTCTTAATTTATTGTACATCTATAGGTTTCAAGCTGTATGTCCGGCATGTGATAAACGAGTCTGTGCTGAGTGCAATTTGGAAACAAAATACAAAAGTAGTAAGTTAGACCTGAAAACAAATTATAGATAAAGATGTGGCTGTGAAGCTTGAGGTGGAGTGGGTGAGTGTGTGAAGTTGTAGAAATCGAATGTGTTATTAAACTTTTAATAATTGGTGCAAGGTAAGATAATCATTTGGTGTTTTTCAGGTTTCTATCAGCCATAGTATTTGTAGAGGAGGTTCCATTAAGTGGTACATGTTGTGCTGTTTTACCCCATTGATCCAGGGACCTGTATGAATCCTATGTAATGTTTGTAACACACACAGAACCGTGGCATCAATGTAACATCTTAACAAATACAATATATACGATTGTAGCGGAGAGAAAATCCAGGATACAATCCTCTTTAACCCCTCAATATCTAATAGGTGTATTGTAATCCAGTTTAAAATCTACCACCAGAAGCGTAGCGTGGAGTTATAATGACTAGGATAAGTACAAACAAGCCTATCTTAAGTCAGTGCATTTTGGAATTCTTGTGTAAGGGTGGTGAGGGGAATCTTGAGGAAGGTGAATATATTGAACCTGGTCAGGTTTGTAAGTGTTAATAGAGGCCCCTGTTGGGTAAGATAACAACAGGTGATGTGGATGACACATCTTTTCCCTAAACACCCAGGGCAGCCTCTTTCTACAGGGCTTGCTACTTCGAACCCTGTTTGGCCTCTGATCAACTTATGCCGTGATCAGATTTGTGAAATTTAGCGTACCCATAGCAATTGTATCAATATTTTGTAGTATTTTTTTATCTGTTGCTAAGTGAAAAAGCATGTTCAGTTGTAGACAGATTATCAATTAACCGATTGATGCAGATGAGCATTTGAATTCTGATTGGGGAAAAAAGAATATATGAATACTTTGACTTAATTTTTTTCATCTGTTCAATAGTTTCAGAAAAGAGACATCCCTATGTATTAGCATGATTCTTAAGCAATGATGGCATTTTTGACCAGTAAGAAAGTATTGTAAGAGCATGTTCTCTTTCTTTTCTTTGCCTACAGCAAAGCCCCATCTGGATCAACCTTGTTACCATCTGGTTCAACGCTATCCTCCTCTACATCCAACCCTGCCATGCAACAAAAGCCAAGTCTTGCGTCAGCTTCAGCATCAGCGTCACAGAGCCCCAACAGCACACCTAAGAGCACAACACCAACATCCACCACAGGCAAACCGGGCAGCTTTAGTAGTCAGACCAGTACACCGACCAAGGCAACTACGGCTAACGCCACCATGGGAGTACCACCGATTCCAATGAAGGTCACACCCACGGAGGAAGAGGACACATTTAAGAATCTGAAGAAGACATTTGCCAACATATTTGGCGATATGTAAAGCAAGATTACAAATTATGGTGCAATTATTATTATGTGACATTTTAAGGTTATTCCGTACATAGGAGTTGTAAACTTGATGCACAGGACTGTGTGAAAGACTAGTACAAGGTGTGAATCGGATCCTCGAGGATGGAGAGTAAAGGAATAAATTTGTCGCTAGTAGCGGATTTGGTATAATTGAATGTAAGATTTCTCACAAGCAATTCAATGTTGTACAGTATTGTTGTTCCAATATGTATATAATTATGGTGGTTGTGTATTATGTAGCTAGAGTGTGTGTAGTATTCTATACTGAAAACTTCAAATTGGGAGACCCAATTTTGCTGGGGTAGTTAGTGGAGTAGGTTACAGATGTGTGCAAGTAAGACTTATACCAGGCTAGGACCCTAAAGAGTTTCTTCAGATTCAAACCTATTATTTTTAGATGATTAAAATGTTTCTATGCATTAAGTGGAACAGTGAAGAAATCATGGCTACCAGATCATGTTTGATGAAACAAGTTCCCAGATGTTTAGTGTGGAGAGCCATTGTGTGCAGAGAAAAACTACCAAACTGCAGAGAATGCATACTGAATAAATAGGCTATTTTCAAAATGAAGATTAAGTGCTTCATTACCTGCAAAAGGACATTGCTGTAAAACAATGCCCCACCACCTGATATATGAATGTAATGGTACAATGGAAGGTGGCTAATTTGATCGGTATCACATGGTCATTACAAAGTTATGGAAGTGGCTTTTCAAAAGGTAAAAGTAACCCCTTTGGGTGCCACAAGTAAAGGTAAGCCCCTTGGGACCACAAGTTGCAATACCCTTTGGGAGGCTCTTCAAGAGATCAGGGCAAATTTGATACCTTTGTTGGACAGTAAAATAACCCAATTTTTGATACCATTTCTGGGACTTGAAAGGCATTTTTTCTGGTACTAAGAGCAAATTTGATTCCCTTTCTGAGACTTACAAAGCAAATTTGATACCCTTTCTGGCACTTGCAGAGCAAATTTAATTCCCTCTCTAGGACTTTAATGGGGAGTAAATTTTGATGCCTTTTCTGGGACTTAGAGATATAGTGAAATTTGTCATGGTTTCTACCACCCAAATTAATGCTTGTCCCAGGCTTTTGATATTGGGTATGGGTATCAAGTAACACTTTGTGGTTCTGATGTTATTTGCACTTGTGACCAGGTATGGAATTAACTTTGCTAACTTTTGAAAATTGCCTATTAAAGGAAATGAAATAGGAATGAGTTATAGGAATTATCTTGTCACTGCTAGTATGGTAATGAATGATTTGGCTTCAGTAGAATGGGAAAAAAAGCATAAAGTAATTTTTTGACTTCCCAAAGGACATGGTTGGTAAATCTTTAAATTATGCTTTATTTTGAAAACAAAATCTGCATTTCAATATGCCAGAAGAAATAAGATTGAAGTTGAAGAAAAAAACAAAATTCTGGGACCCTTCAAGTACTATTTTTATTTCTTTTATTTTAAGGTGAACAAGATGTGACTCTTTTATTAGTTGTCCAGTGTTGTTGTATTTTGTTTTGACCATGCTTTCATTTTTTAAGTATATTTTTCATAGTATTACACCAGATATAATAATAATATACAAAAAAAAGTGTTTTACAAGTATTGTGTTCAAATGTTGCTCAAAAGGAGGCTTAAAATTTAAACCAACATAAATGATTAATAGGCTGTATCACTTGCATAGCACCTCTTCATGAATGGAATGCTTATGGGGTTATTACTGAAGTGATAACCCAATGGTTGTTGAAATATATGCTGTGCTTTTTGTACATAGTTGACGGGAGGGGTTAAGTATGCTTTGTAGGCCCTTTAGAATTATTAATTTGTATACAAGTGGGTTGGTCAATATGACATGCTTGCTTTAGTGCAATTTGATCTGAAATATGGGCATTATGTAATTAAAATGTTGCTTTGGGATTTTGTTCCTAATTTGTAAGAAAAATGTGCCAAATGTGTTTTTTTAACCATTCCTGATTATGGATATTACGACTGGGCAGTTATCATTGAAATGTACATTGGCCTTTTATATATTTATCACAAGTAGTGCAAATTGAGGTCAAAGTGAACCCTTCTCCAAAAGGCACTACCTAGGTACATAAGTGACTCCAGTTACAATGTGCTGTGTACCTCAAATGACACCCGCTACCCCCCGGGGGGGGCACTTGTATTCAAAGATGGATATGATGCGTGAACAAGGCGATGTACGTGCGTACATTGATTAGGGTGTCAAAAACAGCAAAATATGGAAAAAAGGCTATGTTTTTTTCATAACCTTGAAATTGTGATGTACGCGAAATCAAAATTATCAAAAATATTGTAATTTGGAAGTAAAGCAACATGAGCAAAGTCAGATAATAAGGGTATATTATCAACACAATGCATTGCTTACTTGTTTAAGGTAGCAAAAACTGACAAAAGACTTGCTTATGGTAGCAAAACAGACAAAAATGCTTGTTTAGGGTATGTTTTATAGTCGGTGGAAATACTTGTTTCGGGTGCATTTCGGAAGTCCATGTTCACACATCATATCCACCTTTGAATACAACTGGCCCCCCCGGCCGCTACCCTTTATCTACTCTGGCAAAAGTAATACTATTAGTTAAGCCATGCCTGTTCATGCAATGTGGAAAAATATCACTGGTTTGGGTTCATATCACATTTCGGCCTGCTGCTTCATGTGATACAAACTCAAAACAGTAATATTTTCCATATTGCATAAGAACAAACAGGGGATAACAAATTTATCATTCAGTAGACATGATTTTAACTGAAAATAATCCACGATATGTTTCTGAAATTCCAAAATAATTTTCTTCTTTTCGTTTTTCACAAGCAACAATACATTTCCAAACCACGGATACTGTGCCATCAAGTGCACGATTTTGGAGTTGTGTGTATCACCACTGGGTTGCGTGTTGTCTTCACACTGACAGTCTATATTACGCATTGTCAACTTCAACAGCACAACACGGAAATATATTGACTGACTGTCAACCAGTGAAATCACACTGTCATGTTTACAGAATGTTAAGTATCTATATGATAGATCTATGAGGTTGGTACTCTGGTGTCACACATGAATTACCTACTGCATGGTCTACACCAAAGCAAATGGTGTTTTAAACCAATCCCATAATGCATTGCAATGTGCCTATACTATACTGTACTGTGCTTATACTAAATGCATGTCAGTAATTAGGGATAAAAAGTGTTCCAAGAAGTTTAAGAACCACAAGAAATTTCATGATCATGTTAAAAATTACTCACATTTCATAGCCTGAAAAGAATGTAAAAGTCAGGATTTTTAGGTGTTAAGAATAAGATTATCACATGACCTTATTAAGGTGAAATTTCCAAAAACTGGTGCATTGTGGGATGGACACCTGACAACACAGGAATCTGGCTGTGTACCAGATGAGTCGAGAAATGCAGTCCTTACGATGTGCAATTTTCGAGTCAAAACTTTTTTCAAAGAGATTTCTAGTGTCTCAATGATTTTAGTACACAAAAAAGTTTTCAGGCAGATTTTCATTAAAAAAACTTATGTGGATATATATATATAATGCTGCAAAACTGTAGCCTTCCTCTCAGGCTTAAGAGTTTATGGTGTATGATGTGAAAGATTTACTGTTTGGATTTTGAAAGAGCCTGCATAGACTGAAATGGAAAGGCTATTTTGGCAGCGATAATGTGATATGAGTTACCATTTTTACTGGAAGTACAGAAATGTTATTCAAAGTTACATTCTGCATGAAAAACAGCATTTAAGTCACACACCTCAATAACACGCAGCATCAAGTTCTTGGGGACAGGGGAGTAACAGTTCAAAAGGCTTTGGTTAAGTATTGATTAAATGCTTCAGAGAATCAAGTGCTACAAACTCTTACACTTGTAGGCACTACCAGCCAAAGGTAAATGAATACAGGTACATGTAAAAGGTCTATTTTGATTGGTTATTCGGAAGTGGATATCATGTTGAAATGAGTCAATCAGAGATACTCTTAAAAGATGGTAGTCATTTATGTGTAAATGTAACTAAACTGCTCATCATATTATATATGATGTGACTTATTTGTGGTGGTAAAACAAAAAAAATTGTGATTTTAAAGTTTGAGTAAACTTTCTAGAACTATAAAATGGCAATAATGTTGATGATAAAATATGTATTAGTCCAGTTTATAGTTGCTGCTTATCACATGCATCCCTGTGTATAGATCTTCCATGGTAAAAACAAGGTGCAGTTGGGGTTTTAAATTACATTTTACTGAGGAAACTTTGTTTAAAAATCTATGCCTGGATTGAACTGTGAGCCATAACAGAAATACCTTATTTAGTATATGTTAGTAATTCTTTTTAAATATCTGTAACCCCCTGGACACTGAGCCATTAATTGAAGAACAGATAACAAGCAGACCTCGCCTATCTCTTTGGCTCTGAAAAGAGCCATTCACTGAAGACTGCAGCTCCTTATATGGTGTATTTAGCCAATCAGAGACATGGAAATACAGGCTTGAAGGTGCATATTTTGATTGGATACTCAGAGGTTTTATCATGTAATGAAACAATCGGAGATGCTATAAGAAATGTGTAGACTGGGTTTAGGACCTGCAGCGGCCATTGGAAATGATCTCTGAACGTCTCAAGACAGTTGTGTGACAGGCAAGTTAGCGATGAGGTTTGTGTTTAATACGATGAAAAAAAGAGTTAATTATTATTGTTGCATTCAATCTGTGGGTCAGGCTGTGACTTTAGTTAAAAATATTTGTTATTTATTATTGTTACATTCTACATGCCAATTACCAAGATTGGAAACATTCAATGCTTCATAGTAAAATTTACATGTGTGGATGTCAAGAACTTCACCATGTGGAGGTATACCCTTACCCAACTTCAACTTACCATAAAGGTGCTTTTGATTTCTAACCTTTTTATATATGTGAAAAATTGTCAAGTGTTAAGCTTCTTTCTCAAGCATATATTCAGAAAAGAACAACATGGACCATTTTGTTGAAACCTTTTTGTACCATTTTAGACTGGTGAACGTTGTGAATTGCCATGGTTGGTATGTAGACAGATAAAAGCATTTGGTTGCTTCTGTCATTGTAATATATTTCTTTTGAAGCATACTTTTCTAATACTAAATTCACTGTGAACCCTCTCAGTTGACACAAAGTTGTCCTATACTTTGTTTCACCTTGAGTTTGCAAGTGACATTGTAATACATTTTCTGCATGTGCCATAGCATCATGATTGTGCACCTTTACTCATATGTGTATTATACCATGATTCTGTGGACAGCGTATGTAACGTAAAATAGAGAGTTGTTACTACAATCTTGAGGCGATATGTACAGTGCATCATGCACCAAAAAAAGCAGCACCAATTTGATAACCATTCGTTCAGTTGCAAACACTTCTTTTTATTCTTTTCATGACTGTGGGCGAGATAGAGCACAGACACAGGTTAACATTACTGTATGACCGAGTATAGCCCACTAAAATATTGTTCACATTTGTTCATTTTTGCGGTGGGACAATAGAATATTTTCTGAAAATTGATACCAAATTTTTAAAGAGTCATCTACCATAGATTCATACAGTGTATGTTAAGAGAGTGGCCCATTTATACTGTGTATGTCTACAGTAAAAATCAATGGTGGGATTACACTTAAGGGACTGATACTTGAGTGGGTATGGTGTTATTTTAAAAATAATTGTCATATGAGCTAAAAGGAAATGCTATGCCCAGAGCTGCCAGGACCTTTCTGAAGGTGTGTTCAGACGGTGGCCTACTTTCGAAAGTAGCGTTACCAACAAAAATTCCATTAAGCTCCTCATTAGCGCCTCTTAAAAACGACGCACGTCCACATGGAACTTAACAACGATACCCTTCCAAAGTTACCAGCAAGCGGCCTTCATTCTGTCATGGTAATAGCGGAAGTAGCGCGCCGCTCGTGCTGACACGACGGTTAATAATTGCTTTACCACCTGGAAATCTCAACCCATTGTAAACAATGCCAAAATGGAATCCTCAAGCAGGAGTGTTTTTAAAAGCGATATTTTGGCTTTCTGTTTTTCGCATTATACTTATCGACAGAGGATTTGGCAGTAACGCGGTTGATGCCGATAATCGTTCCCCCTACACCAATCAGTGAGAAGCGATCCAGCCCCAAACATGACATAAAAACAAATGCATCATCAACGAAATGTGACGTGGTTCCTCGCCACGTGCAGTGGCCGGTTTACGGCACATTTTGATTCGCACTTGCTGTGATTAATTCACGTTTCACTCACTTAATACAATCATATCAGTTCTACTCTCGCACAAATAACAATGAATATGTACTTATTTAGATTGAATACCGATCGAATTAATTTCTCTCTCAATAAAAATTATGTTGGGATTTCTTTTTCAACAACTGTTTCACATTTGTCACCTACGGCCATGTACGTGCATAGCCAACATGGTACACGGGCTGTCTGTCAACGGTCACTTGATTAACGCTAATTGTATCGCTCTCTCGACCAGTTTGAGGTCCGTGTTCGCTTGTTTTTCAGGGCTGTACTACTAAATGATGATGCCATTATCAAAATAATTGGAAAAACGGTAAACGCACTGACAACCAGCCAAAACCGCTGGTCAAAGTTGATGACTAACGCACAAATTGGCCGTTTTACTGGTATCCACGATACGGAATAAGTTGACCCGATGTCGTTACGAGGTTTACGATGAGCTAGGTCACCCTTAACATCGTCGTCGTGGGAGTAGCCCGGTTCACACGGAACTTACCAACGACGATCGCTAGCAAGTAGCTCGCTACTTTTTAAGATTTCTTAAAAGTAAAATGTCGTTGTAACTCGTTGTTAGCTTAACAATGATTTTTGTTCGACTGTCACTACTCACGAGCTTCAATGACTGGGCTTACCAACGATCTTACCAACGACTAACACGATCGCCTGAACATGCCTTGAATGTGTAACATAAACCCCCCTGGCCGTATCATTTGAATTGATAGGTCATTCATAGGGTAAATAAAGTAATTAGCTAAGCAGAGGCGTGTTACATACATTAAAGGCCTATTTGGGATGGTTACTCGAGGGGTTATGTCATTTGAAATCACGTACTGAGGCCTATCAGAGCTACTGTATGAAAGGTGCGTTGGGGTCATCTTGGTCAACAAATGTCACCTGTAATTTGAAGCATCTCATTCCTAATGTATTGTGCAATAATTTAAGTTAACACTGATCACTACTACAATAACATGTATATTTTTTTAATATCATTGTGTATGATTTTACAGATTAGTTATGATTTTACAGATTAGTTAGAAAATGTATGACAAGTTATTTGTATAGTTCACATATACATCACTGTATGTATCTTTAAATTTGTATAGTTTATCACAGCAAATATCTATTATTGCTATTATGTTTAAGCCCTGTAATTTGAGGATTTATTTATGATGTAGATGTACGTGTTATATATTGTATTTTCAACAGCTGTGTGTTATTTTGTAAAGGCAACATTCCATCAACCACATCAGACAAATTTATACATTAGATGTGACATCAAGGCATGTCACCTAAGGCAAGGGATTAGGCCTATGCCTTGTACTACATGAAATGTGGTGGGAGTTTAAAAAGCATGATGCATGCACATACTAATGCTATTATTCCATTATTTTGATGCCAAATGGACTATACAGCCTTTCATGGAACAGTTGTTAAGCGAATTCATACTGTTTTACAGTTCCACAGACCATATAAGAAGTCACATGCATGCAAATTAATAGCTGCCATTTGAGTGGTTTGGCATCATAGCCAGGGCATCAGAAAATAATGTATCTCCCCCCTTTAATTTTGTGCGGAGTACATCATAGGATGCGCAGATTGGGATGGGGATGAGTCTTGGACCCTAACAAAAGCTGACCAGGGCAGGATCATCTGTTTTGAAGTATGCGGTACCAACACCACATCTCAAATTTGCTAGATTATGAAAGGAACAAATGATAGAGATACAGCCTAAAATCGCCTGTTTTCCCCAATTCAAAGCCAAATATTAAACTCTTTTGAGTGGCGTTCCCAGAATCGTCAGAGTAAGGATGCGGTGAGAGTTAAAAACTGCCATGTTTTACATTAGACATACATTAATTCTCAGAAGTAGGATTATTATAGTACCAAGAAGGCCGGTGTACGTAATCCCGACTACCCAAGCATAATAAGTGTACTTGGGTAAAGAGTTGCAAGGCATGAAGGACACTGTATTTGAGAAAGTCATCATGCAAGGGCCTGTGGAAGGTAACAGATAGCAAGGAAGACCAAGGTTGCATGCCCTCTACAAGAACTATATGCCCTTGCAAAGGATCGTCAAAAATGGTGTACCATTGTTGCAGTCATGAGCTGCCAGTCTTGACGGGATTGACCAACTAACCATTGGGGTTCAGAGTTACGCATTTTGAATTCTTTTATGGTCTTGTCACCTATCACAGGTTACATGAAGCACACGTTTGTAAATATCACATAAAGAGGGCTACCATCATCATTTTGGATTGCTGTGTATAGATACAGCATATGATGTACATAGAGGAGACGGTTTTGTTATAACAAATACGACTGCTCAAGAGGGGAATGGTGAATGTTCCCCCGTTAATCTAGACTCCCAAAAGCTACTAAACCAAATGTGATGGCAATATGAGGCAAATGGTCTCCAGATCATCAAGGGCAGTAGTTTGCACTATTTTACAAATAAAAGAACAGTCAAAAGAAATGGTTCCTGTAATTTTAGTGTCATTTCCTTATAGAGATTATGTATTTGATTTGTAGCAATATCATTTGAGGTCATGTGAGAGTGTATAATGTATGGTCCAGTGAAAAAATGCAGGACTCGCAATCATTAGACTGTTGAAATCGTACTTAAGTTCTGATACCGCCGTGACCAACATGCTTGTGTCCTTGGGCAAGTCACTTTACCTCACCCAGGTGTATATGGGGAGCTGTTAGGGATAGTCATACAGGGCGCTGCTACAATTGTGTACCAAATTTCCATATCCTAATGACAGTCCTATATAAATCTCTACTGTGCCACCTAAATTCACACTACTACAAAAATATGCATGTTGCCATACAAACAGAACGGAAGGGAAAAAAAAGCACAATATGAGCTTTGGCAAGGGATTTATGTCTATATTGGGAAGTAGATGGTTCTTAGTATCATTTAAGGTCACATTATTTAAAATGATGCAGTCCCATACAAAGCCAGTGTTAATATTTCACAGAAGCAAGGGGCAGGTTCCCAGCTAGTGTAAAAATGCCCAAATTTCAGGCAAAGATGTCCTAAACACAGGACAAAAAAGGTGCCAAAAGGGCTGAGTTAACATGAATATCCACCTTTTTCTTCCCAATTATCCCATCAAAAGCTTTTCCCATGGAGGGAAAAGACATCAGAATGTAGTGTAACAAAGTTGTGTCTGTATAAGGATGCAAAAGTTGTATTTTGGAAAGGATTTTACTTTTTCACAGGGATGAGTTGCTATTATACTCTCCGTCATAATTCCTTTTCTCTACATCAAGACTACGTCAGCAGCCAGACAGGACCATGACAACGCGTAAATGAAATACATAGTCTGCGCATACACGCAGCAACTCTCACACTCATGTAGATGACTATTTCAGAGGAGGAATTGTGACGGCGACTAAAATCAATACAACACGATCCTTAACAACAGTACTCCATGTACCATTTCTTGTCCAAATGTTGAGAGTAGATTAACTGTATCCCTAATTTTCCCATGCATCCTAGGGTATGTAATGAGAACTGAGATCCTTTTTAGAATAGAATGCTACATTTCTGTAACGTCAATGAATGCCATAATTAAAGCCATGATAGGTGGGTCATCATCAGTAGGTACGTCGGCTGACGTAGTCTTTCGAACCATTCTTTGCGCGCCGGATGCACTATCATATGGGTTGTGTACAAATGACAGTGGGAAAAGGCTAGTGTATGCCGATGCAGTACACAACCACCTATAGTCCCTTAAGACTCAACCTTTGGGCCCTATGGCAACTATAACCACTCACAGATCAGTTCTTTCTAATTTTGTTCAAAAATTTTTGTGACTATATCAGAATCGGTACTGACTCCAAACAAGCCAAAGTACACCTTCAGTTAAGGTTTGAAAGCTGTCGCTAAGTACCCACCCAAGATTATTGTCAACAATGTAAACCAAATGACCTGTTTAGAGCCACCAGAGAGTCCAAAGAGAAATTGTACTGTGTGGTCACAAAATGTTTTTTGTTCCCATTTCTCCTGCAAGAGCATTTAATTCAATGAACATCTTAATATTTTCAAATCTTGGTACAAAAATTACTAGGTGATGTGTCATTGGAAAAGCTATATTTGCAACTGATACTAGTGTAGGTACAACATACCTCAATGGTTGTGTTATTGCTTGCATTTGATGTAAGATATGAGTCAGAGAATACTTTCAACACATGGACACCCCAATAAACAGGTAATTTATCCTATTTAGTCAGATTCAATGCATGTTGGGGCAATTAGGTGACCTTCTTCCTGGTGACCTGAGAATCAGCGTCTTTAGGAATAAAGACAGCATAAACATGCACTTTATTCGTTAAAGGTGGGAATTCATGTGGGTCACCAGGGACCATAGGGTCATTAAAAGGGCCAACCCGCTATTCAGTGTGCATGCTCTGCCATATTTGACTGATTACAATTGATTATAAAGTGTTAATGGCATGTTAAAAGAAAACAAATAGAGCAGAGGGTGGTTTTTTTTCCCTTACTCTTGGTCCACAGATTGGCACAAAAAAAAAAAAAAAAACAAAAAAAAAAAAAACCAAAAAAAAAAAAAACCACCACAAAAATGGGCACCTACCGCAATTCTTACATTGGTTTACAAGATCTGCTGGTGCAGGCCGTAGCCAGGAATTTATGAGGGGGTGCGGACTTTGCCGAAAGCGGACCTTTTGCGTACCAAAATAAAAAAATTCGGTTGGGACTGCGGCTCGCCGGTTGACCAATGTTTCACCGTCGTTCAAATTTGAAGGGGGGGGAGGGGGGGGGAAGAAAATAATTTCGGTCGCAGCGTTGAGAAAAAACAACCAGTATACTATGCGATGGGTAACAGCTGGTTAGTCCTTCATATACCAGGCACCAAAACCATTTAAGACAAACTTTTATTGTCAACACGGACCTTAAACATGGCAAAGGGACATTCAAACATCATAAGCGGGAACCCTTCTTGTTTTCATTTTTGTGGGGGGGTGCGTCGCACCCCCCCACACCCCCGGCTACGGCCTGTGCTGGGGTGAAAAGCTTTCATTGCACTTTTATCTGCCTATAGTCAATACCCACATCAAACATTCAGGACAGATGTTTTACATATTTTTCGCACCACCTGGTATGGCAGTGGCATGCCAGGCTGTAAATAAAACTTGCTGCACAACGGCTGACTTGAGCAAGATAAAAACACTAAAGGTATATTTCCATAATTCCAAACTATAGTATGAGTTAAAAACTTATTGGCATTGGTGTAAGCGACGTTGCTTGTTGCGTAAGTGCGTCCATGTCGCATCCCAGTGGGCGCTCGTTTGCGGCGGAAGAGAGTTACCTACGTAAAACTGGCCCAAGAAGTTATTACTCCAATTTTTACAGGCAGATCTGTCGAAGAGCATTTCTAGTATTGGTGATGTGTCAGAGGTGCTATTTGATGAGGATGCCAACATTTGTTTTTTTGGGCTGTAGTCTAAAAAGGATCTTGGTTTGCAACGTTACTCATCAAAGATTAACCCTACACTCCAGTGCTGGAATCCATCTCTGTTAGCCATAATCAAAATTGCTATCCTTGAAATACACTGTATTACACAAGACCACATTTGTTTTGTGTGAATGTCTGTAAGTGGACACAAACTAAATTAAAATTAAAATACTAACACAATTTATGTTGTAAGTATTTTATTTGACTTGTCGATGGTACCTGGTTTACCAATGACTTTTTGTTTGGTAGAGAATAACCCACTTCCGGTGTGTGGCGATCCTTGTACAAATTGTGCCGGTGTGGCAGGAGATATTGTCATCCGGGCTCACAGTCAGGAAACAATGGTGAGCAATAGGGCAATCGATTAAGTTTGACTCTCAGCAACTAGTTTCACGCTGTATTCCGGGCTCGTATATGGAGCCCGGAATATGGTTCCTACCTGGACCATATCTCCTTTCACACCGGGATTCTGCACAAACTGTTTTCAAGGTATTCAGTGTTTTTGCATCGGTTGATTCTGTATCTCCCAGATAAGGTAGGACCCGTGTACAGTCCCAATGCTCGATTATACATCGCACCCCCGGGTTGAAAGAATTCACAGAATAGTAGCAAAGCCTATCCCCCAAGTTTTTTAGCGGGAAAGGAAATAAATTACATGCAATTTGTTACAATATTTCAGGTTCAAATCAAGTGTGACTAGTATACTAGAGTCAGTTACAGTAAAAAACTACACTAGAGGAATGAGATTTTTTTTTTTGGCCATCTTAGGTGTCCTAAATCTCGGAATCCAATGAACAACGTAATACAGAGCATGACGGTATCAATTGTAATACCTCAATTGCATCCAGGGACTTCTATATGAAACGTCTACTGGCATTTTGTATGTGACGTTTCCCATTCTAGGTGCCCATCCAGTTTCTATACTCTGTCAGCCTTCAAAGTTAATGAAGGAGCCAACGTGGGGTATAAATTGTCCTGACTTTAAGCCCCTTAGGCAATGCACTGCAACTGAAAGGCGGCACTTAATACTTCGGCAAGACGAATATAGGTGCCCATCGACTCTACAGGCCCATTATTCCGATGCCCAATTATTCAGACGCCATTATTCAGTTCTAGGACGCCCATCATTCAAGTGTCTAGGACCGCCCATCATTCAGGTCTTAGACCGCCCATCATCAGTGTCAGAATCCGCCCATCATTCAGTTTCTAGACCGCCCATCATTCAGTGTCTAGACCGCCCATCATTCAGTTTCTAGACCGCCCATCATTCAGTTTCTAGACGCCCCATTCATTCAGTTTCTACGACCAGCCCATCCATTCAGTTCTAGAACGCCCATCAATTCAGTTTCTAGACCAGCCATCATTAAGTTTCTAGACCGCAATCATTCTGTTTCTAGACCGCCCATCATTCAGTGTCTAGACCGCCCATCATTCAGTTTATAGACCCCTGCATTCAGTTTCTAGACCGCCCATCATTCAGTTTCTAGACCGCCCATCATTCAGTGTCTAGACCGCCCATCATTCAGTGTCTAGACCGCCCATCATTCAGTTTCTAGACCGCCCATCATTCAGTGTCTAGACCGCCCATCATTCAGTGTCTAGACCGCCCATCATTCAGTTTCTAGACGCCCATCATTCAGTTTCTAGACCGCCCATCATTCAGTTTCTAGACCGCCCATCATTCAGTTTCTAGACCGCCCATCATTCAGTTTCTAGACCGCCCATCATTCAGTGTCTAGACCGCCCATCATTCAGTGTCTAGACCGCCCATCATTCAGTTTCTAGACCGCCCATCATTCAGTTTCTAGACCGCCCATCATTCAGTGTCTAGACCGCCCATCATTCAGTGTCTAGACCGCCCATCATTCAGTTTCTAGACCGCCCATCATTCAGTTTCTAGACCGCCCATCATTCAGTTTCTAGACCGCCCATCATTCAGTTTCTAGACCGCCCATCATTCAGTGTCTAGACCGCCCATCATTCAGTGTCTAGACCGCCCATCATTCAGTTTCTAGACCGCCCATCATTCAGTTTCTAGACCGCCCATCATTCAGTTTCTAGACCGCCCATCATTCAGTTTCTAGACCGCCCATCATTCAGTTTCTAGACCGCCCATCATTTATTCAGTTTCTAGACGCCAGTATTCAGTTTCTAGACGCCCAGTAGGCAGTTTCTAGACGACCATTATCAGTTTCTAGACGCCCATTATTCAGTTTCTAGACGCCATTATTCAGTTTTAGACGTCCATTATTCAGTGTCTAGACCGCCCATCATTTATTCAGTTTCTAGAACGCCATTCATCAGTTTCTAGACGCATTATTCAGTTTCTAGACGCCCATCCACGCCCATTTGGGGGGGACACAACCTGCTCAATTCGGGGGATGTCCAAACAGAATTGGGGGAACGCCACATGCATTTACTATGGCAGCGTCGGTCCCAGTGACATTGCAGAATCAACTCTTAAACCTTAATTAAATACATCTTATCTCTAAATGAGATATAAATATGGACTCAAACCGCCAAGGTTTGTAGGATTAACTTCACGTGGCAAAAAATAGTCTAATTTCCAATAATGGTCATTTAGATTTAAATATTTGTGCCCAGGGACTAGCCTTTAGTCAAGTTTGGGGACCATTCCATTGGTACGAGTGCCCTCTTGACCGTTGAAGACAGCCTCAGGTTACACCAGAAGGTGAGCCACATTGAATTGTTAGATGGGCATGTCCTACCCCTGCATTCAGTTTCTAGATGCCCATCCACATGCCTCACAAAATTATCCTAACCAAATAGTCAACAATCGTGGGTGGTCTAGTTTATTAGACGCCCATATTATCCAGTTTACAGACTGCCATCCAAGTCATTCAGTTTCTCGATGCCAATCCACCCCATTCAGGTTGAACATGCTTTCAGCAGTCAAAAATCATTGAGAGCTTTAAAAATCGTACAATTTCACCAAATTCCTGGAAGAGGCCAATGCAAATTTTGTGGTATTTTGAGCAAAATGGACAAGAAGCATTTTTTATATTCATCATTCATTCGAACGCAAAATTCAAACAGAAGCCAGGGACCAAAAGTTGCCTGTGTGATTTTTTTCATTAGTGCACTCATTAAGTTTTCAAGATTCTTTTCATTCAGAGACATGCTTTATCCATGAAAATCAATGACTTTTACTGGGTGGATTGAGGCCAAACCTCAAAGGGTACTCGATTGCCCACTTTATAAAGATTTAATCTGTTCTTTGATGTAAAACAGTAATCTATTCACATATACATTAAAGAAAACATGTGGCCGTGGCCTTATAAACTTAGCGAAGTTCTTAAAATGGAATGATATGGCTGTTAGTGACAAAAGCACAAAAAATGTCATACAAAACACGTTTTCCGAGAAAATCGCAATTCAAAATCTACCGCGACATTTCATGTCTATACGGTAAAACGAAGCATAAAAGAAACATCTAGACTTTTCTGTTTTAAAGAAAACATTTTAAAGTCCAATATAAACCATAAATCTAATTTAAAACTACAATTATATTATCTTAATTAGGCTACTAAGTTATAAGTCTGTATGTGAAATCACAAATAATGTATATTGCAAAATACAACACATATTACACTGTTGTTTTTCAATGTAAGTAAAATAGATCACTATGTGAAAGCTTGTTTACGAAAGATCGATGAAAATACGTCAAAATAGGTCTGTATGTGAAATCGTTTATTTTGGGATCGGCAAAATATAAAACACGGGTAAATGAATGGCGATTTTAAAATATGACTGTGTGAAATACGGATATGATTTTGAGGAAAATGACAAAAATATATAATTATAAACTAATTAATTAGGCCAGCCCCTCATTTTTGAAATTTGTGGATTGCAAGAACGCTATACCTATGTAATTAGGCCAAATTTCGCAAAAACCACCCTCAAAAATGGTGGGGAAAATACGACAGTATGTGGATGCGGACGACGCATGTAGAACAACTGATACTCTGGCTGAACCCAGGCCTCTGGAACTGGTTCCAGGTTATTTCTTTAGAATGGGCCTAACACGCTTATTTTCCGCTTATTACCAACAAATACAAACGACCGAGCAGGCGGACGCTATTTTCGCACTTACCGAGATAATTCCCTACTAACTCATATTATAACTGTGTAGTGTACTCCGACTGTGCTAAATACGTCACATCCGTCATAGCAACTACGAACATGATATAGCCCATGCTATTTAGAAGCCTTTTGAAAATCTGCAAAAACTCCGTGCTCGATCTATGCGACGATAACTTTCTGCATAAAACACATGCGCTGATTAGGTTCTTGGATATAAAAGGATCATTTTATATTCGAGGGGCACCTGGCGATTCAACGAAAAGGGCATTTTGCCGTGCCGATAAGTTTTTAAGTTGTATTGGGCTTGGGCGGTAACATCACACCAAGCGTCCACCGGCACCAGTGCGGCTCGCCGATTTCCAGAATGGATGTCCGACCTCTAGCCTTTTATTCTATACTCCCACTCTATGGGCTTGACCGACTGATCAGAGGAAGTGTGTCGTCACAAATAGAATTTAACATATTAGTGTCTTCAAGAAAGACTCTTCATATTACATTGTGTTGATTGATACCAGTATCAATACCCAAACACTCATTGTTGAGCTTGTACCATTATTAACACTCTTAAAGCAATAATGGCACATTTTTTGAAGAGCGCCCCCAATTTTCAAAAGTTGATATTTTGGTTACGTTGGTAATTGTCTAGGAAACTATACCTGCGAATGAGAATGCTAAGAAATGAGTATTTATCATAAAATAAGCGATTTTGTAATTAGAATTGGGATCCCAGATTGGACTTAACGGCAGAGCTGGAAATGCTACGTTTATGTCCGTCCATGATGAAATAGTGCCACCTCGAAAAGATAACCTCTAACTTGACTTGCCTGAACCAATAAAACAACTAATGGATGAGCGTAGACACGTACATGGCGCTATTTCCAGGCTATTTCACATTGGAAGGCCGTTTCCAGCAGCCGTTGAATTATTATCGGGATCCCCCATAATAATTATTCTAATTACAAAATTCCTTCGTTTCTGACACACAGATATTTTCGAGCTTAACCATTCACAGGTATAGTTTACTAGCCAGTTACCAATGCAACCGTGTAAAAAAATCAATTTTGTTGAAAAATTGGGGGTGCTCTTCAAAAAAATGTGCTAATATTGCTTTAAGTCTCTGGATTTCTACATCCAGTTTACATCTTTACAAAATATTATAAAATCTTGATAATTACACTATATTTATTAAAACATGCATCCCAACCACACTAGTTTCCATCACTAAAAGGTAACTCTACAACAACACTATACTTTGATTACCACCAAATAGGGGGCCTCACAAGAAATAATGTAGGTGCAAGACAACGCAAGAAACGCAGCATGTATATTATGCGTGGTGTGCACGATTTTGTGCAAATGCTTGATTTATACATTTGGTTTACTTTTATGTGTGGAATGATAACAACCGAATAATTCCCATCTATTTGGTGGTAATCAAAGTATAATTACAAATGTAGTAGAGGTACCTACCCCTTGTGCAACTATTCATGAAATACAACCACTGTATTATGGATAGATCAGCAAATTTGTTACATCTGATGTTGCAGAAAGGCCAGGCAAGTTGTTTCTTGTAAATTAACTATATTATGAAGTGATTCAGCCCAAACTTGATATATTTGAAATCAAACTTGGATTAACCAAAGCCAAACATTCCATCATAAATTACATGTTCCTATGGCAATCAAACCTGCAACCCACTGATTACAGGACCATAGCTGACATCAGTATGACACACAATCCAAGCCAGTAGGTCATCACTTGTAATACTTGAAACCAATAAACTGACAGAATAAATCACGCACACAAATAATCCAGCTGCCATATAAGGTGAGGAAAGTGTCCTCCGGGAGCAGTTTGTTGACGAAATCTCAATCATGCTGGGTGCAATGATGCCTATACAATCTATTGTATTTGACCTAGTTAGTGCCCGGGAACTCAATCATATTAGAGGGCACTAATTATGATGTAATGAATGTCAATATTAGAAATCTCCCTTACAAAACACTAAAAGTCCATTCATACTTCACAGCACTATGCAGTGAAAATGGATGAAAACCATCTCTGACTCAACATAGCAGCAGTACAATGCAATTTTGAACTGTGGAGCTGCTGCATTAAAGGCACTATCAGTGATTTGGTTAATCAGAAAATAAAAAAAAATCATAAAAAATCAGATTTTTGCATGTTTGGAACAAGCACAGGTATCCTAATATACCCTACAAGTGATAAGATCAAATGCCGCAAAAGGGCAAAATCGGATATTTTAGTCATTACTGTCCGTA
Organism: Ophioderma brevispina; assembly: GCA_023653785.1. NCBI lineage: Eukaryota > Metazoa > Echinodermata > Ophiuroidea > Amphilepidida > Ophiodermatidae > Ophioderma > Ophioderma brevispina. Next base: position 133,734 of record JAMKCH010002615.1, on the reverse strand, counting down.
TGATCTTACTACAACATGTATTAGAATGGAGGTTCACATCTTTTAAAACTACTGTTTTCTTCCTTTTCTACCAATTTTTCAGTTGGAAAAAGTGCTTATATAGGAATTCTACAGATTTGTGCTTTACTTTTAAGCTATTCTTGCAAATTTAAAATATTTTTACTCTTTCGGGTCAATCACTGATAGTGTCTTTAACTCATGATGGTTTTCATCCATTTTTATGCACTGCAAATATGAATGGACCATAAGAAACAATGCTAAAAACCCACTGTGCAACAAAATGTTAACCCCTGAACACTACCTTCCTCAGGGATGCCAGTGGCATATTGCATGTGGGAAGGAAAAAGTGCGTGAATTAGGCTAAAGTGATCCAAAAACGGGCTGAAAATAGATAAAAGTGCGGAAATTTTTACTAACAAAGGGAAGGAATTCCTTCCATTTCAGGAAAACTGGCATCCCTGCTTCCTTTCATATGGCATTTCTGATTGGCTAATTACAACATTATACCATTTTGTCTGCAATAAATGCCCCCGGGGCATGACATTTTTCTCAGAGGGGATTTTATTATAGGTGATTTGTTCAGTTATATTTCCATGGCAAACCACAACCAGCACCATTTTGGATATCCACATGCTCCCACACAAAAGGATCAATGTTTAAACAAGCTTAACAACATTAACAATGGCTGCATCCAGTTTTACAAGACTAGCATACCTGCTCACTAAGACCGTCTATTTACCACATTTTTACATGGACAGCTGTAATTTCTTCGAAAATCTACAGTTTAATTTTACAACCTACAGGCAAATCTGCCACTAATTTTGCAATTGTGATTGCTAATTGTCAGTGTAAACTTGTATGGAATGAGATTTCGTATTTTTAGGAAAATTTGGTACAAAAAAGTGCTTATTAAAGGAGAAACGTTTATTACAGACAATATGGTATAACCAGCTGAAAATAAAGCAATAACAGCACATATTTTGAAGAGCGCCCCCGATTTCCAAAAAAATTTGAGATTTTTGCACAGTTGCATTGGTAACTGGCTAGTAAACAATACCTGTGAATGGCAAAGCTTGAACATGTCTATGTATCGCAAATAAGGAATTTAGTAATTAGGATAATATCAGAGATGTCCGATAATAATTCAAGGGCTACTGGAAACGGTCTTCCAATATAAAATAGCCGGGAAACAGTGCCATGAACGTGTCTATGCTCATCCATTAGTTGTTCCTTTGGCTCAGACAAGTCAAGTTAGAGGTTATTTTCGTGAGGTGGCACTATTTTCACAATGGACGGACAGAAATTTGGTGTTTCCAGTTCCGCCGTTAAATTACAATGGAGGATCCTGATTCTAATTACAAAATCGCTTCTTCTATGAAAAACATGCACTTGTGAGCAAATACCATTCGTAGGTATAGTTTACTAGACAATTACCAACACAACTGTGCAAAAATCTCAAATTTTGAAAATTGGGGACGCTCTTAAAAATGTGCTGTTATTGCTTTAAGCTTGAAAATATCTAAGCTCTAGCCCACTTCAGCCCCTACCACCATTCTTATCCTGCTGTTGATTGGCTAAAAAAATCACAAAAGATTTTTAATTTTATAGTACAGGGTAACACTGATGAATACAGGGCTCTTGAAGGCCAAGAAGGTTTTATGTAAGATAAGTCTTTTGGGGTACTTATTAGGCAAAGGTGCTAAATAAGTCAAATACAGCAATACGATCCCTGTAAAATTATCCACAGACTGGAATTGCATAACAAAATCACATAATTGATCATGATCAATAAAGCACTTTTCATTATCTATAATTTGGCGAGTGGTTTTCATGATATGAATTGTTACAATAAATTAATCTTGTCTGCTCGTCAAAACCCAAAACCGCCCCCTCCTGGGAACAACCTCCGATTCCCGCTACTCCTTCCGGATCTTCCCATATCTCTCAGTCCTCCTCCTCGTCCCGGTCTAAAATCAGATTCTGGGAATATTGGATCATGTCTGGCACCTGGAAAATGTCCTGCATTGGGTATTCTACCATGCCTTCCTCCTGGAAACATTGGCACACCACCAGTAAAAGGATCCAGATCATAGTCACCACCCCTAGTTAAAGAAAAGATTAAAAAACAAAAAGATTAAAAAATTAAAAGAAACGATAAAAGATTGAATGAAAATTGGACTTGCAAAAATGACAGAATATGAAGGCCAACCAATTTAATTCATCCACAAAGCATGTATACTCTGTCCAGCTCGAAGTATGAAGTAGCGACGCGTCCTACTATCATTTTCTGATCATTTTGATAAATCGGCGTGATGCGCGTGACCATTTTCAGATTCATCGTAAACCCGGAAGTGTCACTGTTTACATGTACGTGTTACGGATGTCCGTCAGCCCGCTGTTTTCACCGCTACTCTTATCGCTAACAAATCTCCTCAAGTATCGTGTTTTATATTTAATGAAATATATGATACAAATAGAGAAACTAATCAGGAAGAAATGTGTAGATGTTTCAGGGTATATTTGTGAATTCAATGTAGAAAAATACGGATTTTGTTTGCGATAATTTTGTCCTTGCTCACAGCCACGGCAGTGGTTTCCGCGGTGATATGTGAGCCGGACCCACTTACGATGTATAAACGTGTTCCCACTGTGCATTTGGTACCACGTCCTAGTACCTCGGGTAGGTAGTCTCGGACCCGATCTCGGATGTAGGTCCAAGTCCACTTTAAACGCGTTCCCACTAAGCAAGGAAGTGGGCTCGATGTAGCATCGAGTACCACGTCCTGGTACCAAACATCAGAGTGGGAACGGGCCCTTAGTTGGGAGAGGAGGCAGAATATGTGGCCCGATTCACCTGCTTCATGAACGAACTAAGATAATCTGGCCTTATCATGTTTACATAAATAGAGTGCAAAGACTTTTGTGTTCCTTCATATTCAACACACAAGTGTTCAAAAGTCAATTACATTCAACTCACCTGTGACATTGAATACCATTGATATAAAATAAAATTATGTTTTAAGATTGGTTAAGTTAAGTGTCAATCAGTTGAATTAGTTGGGAGAGGAGGCAGAATATGTGGCCCGATTCACCTTGTTTTATGAACCAACAATGATAATTTAGTCTGGGGCAAAATTAAAACCCCAAATAGCGTCGCACAATTTTTTTGGTCTTTTTACATCGTGCAAGACCTCCGATTGAGAAACTGAGGGGTGGCAAAATTGCACCCTGAGCATTTGAAATATCCAAGAATGGCTGCCAAGATGCCCGCCACCACATAAAATTAGTATTAACCGCGGCTTCTAAAGCATCTAGAAAGATATCTATTGTCTTTTATGGGTTTTGGTGTCACTGATTCAAATTTTTATTATTTTTAATGCCAAATTATTCCCTATACTGAATCCAAGATGGTCGCGCCACCACAATAGAATTACAATAGCTTCAGCTTTTAATGCAGCTATAAGCATGATTTCTTGTGTCTTTGAATGGGTTTTTGGTGTCATGAATTCAAATTTGTACTTCTTTTAACATTAAGTCTTCCATATACCGAAATCCAAAGGGCCGCCATCACACAATGTCTCCAGCTCTTGAAGCAAATACGATCGTAATTGTGGTGTCTTTCTATAGGTTTTTTATGGTATATAATTTCAATTTTCTACTCTTTTAAAGCATTACAGTGTTTCTTTACACTAAAAGTGAGAGTTGGGTAATGGGCATACAGGTGAATACGATGCACAAGTTTATCAAAATAAGTTTTGTTCTCATTGGCAAAGCATTCAAATATTCATATGATGCAAATTGGAAAAAAGGTCGTCCCTTAAGTTATCTAACCACTTAACTGTGAATATAATGCACAAACTAACATTATGGTTTTACTGAATGTTAATCAAAGCATTCAAGTATGGTGATGATGTACAATCTGGACTGTTGTCATATACGTAGTTTAAGTTTGCAAAGTGTTCAACTTGGAAATTACCTAAAAGTTGTTGTCATTATCGAGTAGTCTAAAAGTGGCAAATATCCAATTACAAAGATTTCGTTCAGGTTTCATAATATGGTATTCTATATTTGACAAAGCGTTCAACTAGAAAAATGATGGAAAAGTTGTATAACGGTTTAGTCTATAAAGTTGGGCAGAACGTTCAAATATAAAGATGTTCCACAAGTGTCAGACTAAGGTATACGGTGGTCTTTATTGGCAAAACTCAAATATAATGATTGAGAATATTTCATAAGGGGTAATCTAATGGGCAAAACACAAGTTTAGATGGTAAGGTAGTCCTTAATTAGCAACTTGTTCATCAAGTCTGAAGAAAATTGCATAACATAATACACTAAGATGAACTACCTTGGAAACCCTTCAAAACAAAAATAAGCCCACGCTGACATAAGAAGTTTTGCCAATTTTGCAAATAAATTAAAGTACATGAATTAGAGAAAAATATTTTGGAATTTTCTCATCTCTTCATCATTTCTTCTTGATGTTCACTTTGGTCATCTTGAATCATCTTTAAGTTTTGGAAGTCCACTTATTTTTGACAGTTGCCAACCTTTTGCATCACATAAAATTCACATTTGCCTGAAGTGCGTGGTGGATCATTCACAGACACGGCAATTCAATTCAAGTATTGTCGGTGTGGTTGGCTAGGATAGGTGAATCAAGCTGTTTTCACCGCTACTCTTATCGCTAACAAATCTCCTCAAGTATCGTGTTTTATATTTAATGAAATATATGATACAAATAGAGAAACTAATCAGGAAGAAATGTGTAGATGTTTCAGGGTATATTTGTGAATTCAATGTAGAAAAATACGGATTTTGTTTGCGATAATTTTGTCCTTGCTCACAGCCACGGCAGTGGTTTCCGCGGTGATATGTGAGCCGGACCCACTTACGATGTATAAACGTGTTCCCACTGTGCATTTGGTACCACGTCCTAGTACCTCGGGTAGGTAGTCTCGGACCCGATCTCGGATGTAGGTCCAAGTCCACTTTAAACGCGTTCCCACTAAGCAAGGAAGTGGGCTCGATGTAGCATCGAGTACCACGTCCTGGTACCAAACATCAGAGTGGGAACGGGCCCTTAGTTGGGAGAGGAGGCAGAATATGTGGCCCGATTCACCTGCTTCATGAACGAACTAAGATAATCTGGCCTTATCATGTTTACATAAATAGAGTGCAAAGACTTTTGTGTTCCTTCATATTCAACACACAAGTGTTCAAAAGTCAATTACATTCAACTCACCTGTGACATTGAATACCATTGATATAAAATAAAATTATGTTTTAAGATTGGTTAAGTTAAGTGTCAATCAGTTGAATTAGTTGGGAGAGGAGGCAGAATATGTGGCCCGATTCACCTGTTTTATGAACCAACAATGATAATTTAGTCTGGGGCCAAAACTTAAAACCCCAAAATAGCGTCCGCACAATTTTTTTGGCTGTTTCTACATCGTGAAGACCTACTGATTGAGAACTGAGGGGTGCCAAAATTGCACCCTTGAGCATTTTGAAATATCGAAGATGGCTGCCAAGATGGCCGCCACCACATAAAATTAGTAGTAACTCGGCTTCTAAAGCAGCTATAAAGATGATTCTAGTGTCTTTGTATGGGTTTTGGTGTCACTGAATTCAAATTTGTACTATTTTTAAATGCCAAATTATTCCCTATACTGAAATCCAATATGGCCGCCACCACATATAATTAGCAATAGCTCAGCTTTTAAAGCAGCTATAAGCATGATTCTTGTGTCTTTGTATGGGTTTTTGGTGTCAATGAATTCAAATTTGTACTTCTTTTTAACATTTAAGTCTTCCATATACCGAAATCCAAGATGGCCGCCATCACACAATGTCTCAGCTCTTGAAGCAAATACGATTGTAATTGTGGTGTCTTTCTATAGGTTTATGGGTATCATAATTCAATTTTCTACTCTTTGAAAGCATTACAGTGTTTCTTTACACTAAAAGTGAGAGTTGGTATTGGCATACAGGTGAAATACGAATGCACAAGTTATCAAAATAAGTTTGTCTCAATTTGGCAAAGCATTCAAATATTCATATGATGCAAAAGTGGAAAAAAGGTAGTCTTAAGTTAGCAGACCACTTAACTGTGAATATAATGCACAAACTTACATTATAGTTTTACTGTAAGGTATCAAAGCATTCAAGTATGGTGATGATGTACAATTGTACATGTTGTCATCATACGGTAGTTTGAAGTTGGCAAAGTGTTCAACTTTGAAAATTACCTAAAAGTGGTTGTCATGATCGAGTAGTCTAAAGTTGGCAAAATATCCAATTACAAAGATGTCGTTCAGGTTTTCATAATATGGTATTCTATATTTGACAAAGCGTTCAACTAGAAAAATGATGGAAAAGTTGTAATGAACGGGTAGTCTATAAAGTTGGCAAAACGTTCAAATATAAAGATGTTCCACAAGTTGTCATACTAAGGTATACGGTGGTCTTTATTGGCAAAACATTCAAATATAATGATGGAGAATATTTCATAAAAGGGTAATCTAAAGTGGGCAAAACACAAGTTTAGATGGTAATGTAGTCTTAATTAGCAACTTGTTCATCAAGTCTGAAGAAAATTGCATAACATATACACATATGAACTACTCTTTGGAAACACTTCAAAACAAAAATTAAGCCCACGCTGACATAAGAAGTTTGTGCCAATTTTGCAAAATAAAATTAAAGTACATGAATTAGATAAAAAATATTTTGGAAATTTATTCCTCAGTTTCTTCTTCATCAGTTTCTTCTTGATCACTTTGGTCAGCTGAATCATCTTTAATTTTGAAGTCTACCTATTTTGACAGTTGCCAACCTTTTGCATTCACAGAAAATTCACATTTGCCTGAAGTGCATGGTGGATCAGGTTCACAGACACAGCGATTCAATTCAAGTATTAGTCGGTGTGGGTCTTCTTGCAATAGACTGTCGTGTCAAGAATAAGGTCAGGTTTCATCTTAACTAAAACATCGAGAAATGCGATCTCTCCATTGGTCTCCTCTTCACGAGTGAATTTGATGACATCCTTGCGAAGACTGTTGAGGTGGTCAAAGAAAGACGATAAATGGTTTCGATCTATAACACAGAAAGTGTCGTCCACATAACGTTTCCATATGCGCAGTGGATTAGGTGCAGTCAGAAGGGCTTCCTGCTCAAAAGGACTCCATAAACAGGTTAGCCACTGGTGGGGAAACGAAAGAACCCATCGTTAGCCCATAAGTTTGGGAGTATAGGTCGCCTTCAAACAAAACTCCAACATCCGTTTCACGTCAACGATGCGGAGGGATGTCCCATCAATCAGTGTCACGTCATCTTTGATACGGTCCATGGTAATGTCAATGGCTTCCATCAGAGGAACGGATGTGAATAGCGAAGGACATCAAAGGATACTAGCATATCTCTGAGTCTTTGAAGGTAAGAGTAGATATGAACGTAGCGAAATCACTCGTGTCTTTTACATGGTGTCTGGTCTTTCCGGTCAGAGGTTGAAGTATGTAGGTCAACTCCTTGGCTATGCTGTAGGTCAGAGAGCCAATAGCCGAAACAGAAGAATCTACGGGTGTATTTTAAGACTATACTAAAACTCTACGACAACAACTAGTAAACCCTAAAAACCCTGTTCCCAAGGAACTCCAGCCTGAGGTTATCTAATTCCTTGTGGATCATGTGACAAAGTGTACATTGGTGAAACCGGCAGATAATTGAAAAAGAGAACCGACGAACACCAGAAAGCGACTCAGATGGGCAACACACAAAAATCGACGAAAGGTAGGGCACTAATCGAGAATGTGATCCGCAGTCTGTGATGGAGAACCACATTGGCAGGTTGGAGATGGTCGTAGGCCCCATCGGTGCATATTGTTGTTGAAGCGACCGACTCCTGTGCGAATCCGGTTTAAGGTGACCCATTCCTTGCGTGGAAGATTGCTACCAGGTGGTAGTTCTGTCATAGGTGTAATAGTGAGTTGGTGTGGTCTTGAAGTATCTAGCCAGGCAGTATTCCATGTCTGTAAGATGTTGAATGGGGAGCTGGAGAGTTTAGCGGCGTGTCGACAGAAAGGTCGACGAGAGCACAGTCTCTGTCTGCCGAGCTGGTGTGATTCTTTGACAAGTGTTATGCAGCAGGTTTTGACAAATGATGTGGATAAGCTGTACTTTGTTTTTTACATTATTAAGAATGACTTTCTGTGGTGGAAGAGGGCAACTCAGGCTAAGCTGGTGCTGTCTACTGACCTGCTTTCCAGCGCGACCGCTCTTTGTTGCGCCCTTGATACTAAACTCAAGTAGCGATCAAAGATCAGGTAGACATCTGCTTTGCTAAGCTTTTTTGGATGTACATGAGAAACCCTGACACAGTCTTGTACTTTTCCATGTACTGGCCTGTGGATAATCGAGAGAATAACACATCTGTCTATTACAATGATATCTGGCTGAGCTGACTTCTCTATCTGTAGCTTTTTCTTCATTTGTTGACTTGGTCTTTGTTATCCTCATATCACCACTATCCTCAAAGTTGGTATTGGTCATAACTCGTAACAGAAGATTTCTTTCACATCCACAGTGAGTGATGTCATCAAACCTCAAACTCTGCAAAAGATTAGTTCTGTATTTTTGAAGAAACGAATCCCATTCTAATTTGCTTCTTGTTTAAAGCCATTTTCACCACGTTGGTTTATTTTGAACTATTAAACCCCTCTGGCAAACTTAATTCATATTCATTCATTTGCTTAACTCCTATAGCAACTGCATTATCAGCATTCACCACCTCAGGGGCTATCCTACCAAAACGATATCGATCAAACCAGTTGGACGGTGATCAGGATTGAGAGGATCAATGCAAGTTTGGAGCTTCTTTTGTAAAGAATTTTGTGCTAAGCAGCCTGAGTTTCCCTGAAGTCATAAATAATGATAACATTGAACACGTTGACCATTAAAATCTAATTAAAGACACTAAACCCATGATCTTATGTACTTCTGAAGCTGAGGTTACAGCTAAGCAAATGTTGTGGCAGCCAATTTGTTGGCTATTTTGGCAGCCATCTTGGATTTCGGTTTTATGGAAGGCTTAAGTATTTTAAAGAAGTACAAATTTGATTTATTTGACACCAAAAACCTATACAAAGACACTAAAATCATCATTGTATTAGCTGTAGAAGCTGAGCTATTGCTAATTATAATTATGTGATTGCGGCCATCTTGGATTTCGGTATAGGGAAGACTTTAGTGTTAAAAAGAAGTACAAATTTGAATTTATTGACATCAAAAACCCATACAAAGACACAAGAGTCATCCTTATAGCTGCTTTAAAAGCTGAGCTATTGCTAATTATATGTGGTGGCGGCCATCTTGGATTTTAGTATAGGGAACACTTTGGTATTTAAAAATAGTACAAATTTGAATTAAGTGACACCAAAACCCATACAAAGACACTAGAATCATCTCTATAGCTGCTTTAGAAGCTGAGTTATTGCTAATTTTATGTGGTGGCGGCCATCTCGGTGGCCATCTTGGATATTTCAAAATGCTCAAGGGTGCAATTTTGGCACCCCTCAGTTTCTCAATCAGTAGGTTTTCAGGATGCAGAAACAGCCAAAAAAAATTGTGCGGACGCTACTTTTGGGTTCAGGTAAAAAATGGGGTTTTGGCCCCAGACTAATTTGGCCTTTCATGTTCACATAGAGGTGCAAAGACAATTGTGTTCTTTCATATCCAAACACACGAGTGTTCAAAAGTCAATTACATTCAACTCACCTGTGACATTGAATACCATTGATATAAAATAAAATTATGTTTTAAGATTGGTTAAGTTAAGTGTCAATCAGTTGAATTAGTTGGGAGAGGAGGCAGAATATGTGGCCCGATTCACCTGTTTTATGAACCAACAATGATAATTTAGTCTGGGGCCAAAACTTAAAACCCCAAAATAGCGTCCGCACAATTTTTTTGGCTGTTTCTACATCGTGAAGACCTACTGATTGAGAAACTGAGGGGTGCCAAAATTGCACCCTTGAGCATTTTGAAATATCGAAGATGGCTGCCAAGATGGCCGCCACCACATAAAATTAGTAGTAACTCGGCTTCTAAAGCAGCTATAAAGATGATTCTAGTGTCTTTGTATGGGTTTTGGTGTCACTGAATTCAAATTTGTACTATTTTTAAATGCCAAATTATTCCCTATACTGAAATCCAATATGGCCGCCACCACATATAATTAGCAATAGCTCAGCTTTTAAAGCAGCTATAAGCATGATTCTTGTGTCTTTGTATGGGTTTTGGTGTCAATGAATTCAAATTTGTACTTCTTTTTAACATTTAAGTCTTCCATATACCGAAATCCAAGATGGCCGCCATCACACAATGTCTCAGCTCTTGAAGCAAATACGATTGTAATTGTGGTGTCTTTCTATAGGTTTATGGGTATCATAATTCAATTTTCTACTCTTTGAAAGCATTACAGTGTTTCTTTACACTAAAAGTGAGAGTTGGTATTGGCATACAGGTGAAATACGAATGCACAAGTTATCAAAATAAGTTTGTCTCAATTTGGCAAAGCATTCAAATATTCATATGATGCAAAAGTGGAAAAAAGGTAGTCTTAAGTTAGCAGACCACTTAACTGTGAATATAATGCACAAACTTACATTATAGTTTTACTGTAAGGTATCAAAGCATTCAAGTATGGTGATGATGTACAATTGTACATGTTGTCATCATACGGTAGTTTGAAGTTGGCAAAGTGTTCAACTTTGAAAATTACCTAAAAGTGGTTGTCATGATCGAGTAGTCTAAAGTTGGCAAAATATCCAATTACAAAGATGTCGTTCAGGTTTTCATAATATGGTATTCTATATTTGACAAAGCGTTCAACTAGAAAAATGATGGAAAAGTTGTAATGAACGGGTAGTCTATAAAGTTGGCAAAACGTTCAAATATAAAGATGTTCCACAAGTTGTCATACTAAGGTATACGGTGGTCTTTATTGGCAAAACATTCAAATATAATGATGGAGAATATTTCATAAAAGGGTAATCTAAAGTGGGCAAAACACAAGTTTAGATGGTAATGTAGTCTTAATTAGCAACTTGTTCATCAAGTCTGAAGAAAATTGCATAACATATACACATATGAACTACTCTTTGGAAACACTTCAAAACAAAAATTAAGCCCACGCTGACATAAGAAGTTTGTGCCAATTTTGCAAAATAAAATTAAAGTACATGAATTAGATAAAAAATATTTTGGAAATTTATTCCTCAGTTTCTTCTTCATCAGTTTCTTCTTGATCACTTTGGTCAGCTGAATCATCTTTAATTTTGAAGTCTACCTATTTTGACAGTTGCCAACCTTTTGCATTCACAGAAAATTCACATTTGCCTGAAGTGCATGGTGGATCAGGTTCACAGACACAGCGATTCAATTCAAGTATTAGTCGGTGTGGGTCTTCTTGCAATAGACTGTCGTGTCAAGAATAAGGTCAGGTTTCATCTTAACTAAAACATCGAGAAATGCGATCTCTCCATTGGTCTCCTCTTCACGAGTGAATTTGATGACATCCTTGCGAAGACTGTTGAGGTGGTCAAAGAAAGACGATAAATGGTTTCGATCTATAACACAGAAAGTGTCGTCCACATAACGTTTCCATATGCGCAGTGGATTAGGTGCAGTCAGAAGGGCTTCCTGCTCAAAAGGACTCCATAAACAGGTTAGCCACTGGTGGGGAAACGAAAGAACCCATCGTTAGCCCATAAGTTTGGGAGTATAGGTCGCCTTCAAACAAAACTCCAACATCCGTTTCACGTCAACGATGCGGAGGGATGTCCCATCAATCAGTGTCACGTCATCTTTGATACGGTCCATGGTAATGTCAATGGCTTCCATCAGAGGAACGGATGTGAATAGCGAAGGACATCAAAGGATACTAGCATATCTCTGAGTCTTTGAAGGTAAGAGTAGATATGAACGTAGCGAAATCACTCGTGTCTTTTACATGGTGTCTGGTCTTTCCGGTCAGAGGTTGAAGTATGTAGGTCAACTCCTTGGCTATGCTGTAGGTCAGAGAGCCAATAGCCGAAACAGAAGAATCTACGGGTGTATTTTAAGACTATACTAAAACTCTACGACAACAACTAGTAAACCCTAAAAACCCTGTTCCCAAGGAACTCCAGCCTGAGGTTATCTAATTCCTTGTGGATCATGTGACAAGTGTACATTGGTGAAACCGGCAGATAATTGAAAAAGAGAACCGACGAACACCAGAAAGCGACTCAGATGGGCAACACACAAAAATCGACGAAAGGTAGGGCACTAATCGAGAATGTGATCCGCAGTCTGTGATGGAGAACCACATTGGCAGGTTGGAGATGGTCGTAGGCCCCATCGGTGCATATTGTTGTTGAAGCGACCGACTCCTGTGCGAATCCGGTTTAAGGTGACCCATTCCTTGCGTGGAAGATTGCTACCAGGTGGTAGTTCTGTCATAGGTGTAATAGTGAGTTGGTGTGGTCTTGAAGTATCTAGCCAGGCAGTATTCCATGTCTGTAAGATGTTGAATGGGGAGCTGGAGAGTTTAGCGGCGTGTCGACAGAAAGGTCGACGAGAGCACAGTCTCTGTCTGCCGAGCTGGTGTGATTCTTTGACAAGTGTTATGCAGCAGGTTTTGACAAATGATGTGGATAAGCTGTACTTTGTTTTTTACATTATTAAGAATGACTTTCTGTGGTGGAAGAGGGCAACTCAGGCTAAGCTGGTGCTGTCTACTGACCTGCTTTCCAGCGCGACCGCTCTTTGTTGCGCCCTTGATACTAAACTCAAGTAGCGATCAAAGATCAGGTAGACATCTGCTTTGCTAAGCTTTTTTGGATGTACATGAGAAACCCTGACACAGTCTTGTACTTTTCCATGTACTGGCCTGTGGATAATCGAGAGAATAACACATCTGTCTATTACAATGATATCTGGCTGAGCTGACTTCTCTATCTGTAGCTTTTTCTTCATTTGTTGACTTGGTCTTTGTTATCCTCATATCACCACTATCCTCAAAGTTGGTATTGGTCATAACTCGTAACAGAAGATTTCTTTCACATCCACAGTGAGTGATGTCATCAAACCTCAAACTCTGCAAAAGATTAGTTCTGTATTTTTGAAGAAACGAATCCCATTCTAATTTGCTTCTTGTTTAAAGCCATTTTCACCACGTTGGTTTATTTTGAACTATTAAACCCCTCTGGCAAACTTAATTCATATTCATTCATTTGCTTAACTCCTATAGCAACTGCATTATCAGCATTCACCACCTCAGGGGCTATCCTACCAAAACGATATCGATCAAACCAGTTGGACGGTGATCAGGATTGAGAGGATCAATGCAAGTTTGGAGCTTCTTTTGTAAAGAATTTTGTGCTAAGCAGCCTGAGTTTCCCTGAAGTCATAAATAATGATAACATTGAACACGTTGACCATTAAAATCTAATTAAAGACACTAAACCCATGATCTTATGTACTTCTGAAGCTGAGGTTACAGCTAAGCAAATGTTGTGGCAGCCAATTTGTTGGCTATTTTGGCAGCCATCTTGGATTTCGGTTTTATGGAAGGCTTAAGTATTTTAAAGAAGTACAAATTTGATTTATTTGACACCAAAAACCTATACAAAGACACTAAAATCATCATTGTATTAGCTGTAGAAGCTGAGCTATTGCTAATTATAATTATGTGATTGCGGCCATCTTGGATTTCGGTATAGGGAAGACTTTAGTGTTAAAAAGAAGTACAAATTTGAATTTATTGACATCAAAAACCCATACAAAGACACAAGAGTCATCCTTATAGCTGCTTTAAAAGCTGAGCTATTGCTAATTATATGTGGTGGCGGCCATCTTGGATTTTAGTATAGGGAACACTTTGGTATTTAAAAATAGTACAAATTTGAATTAAGTGACACCAAAACCCATACAAAGACACTAGAATCATCTCTATAGCTGCTTTAGAAGCTGAGTTATTGCTAATTTTATGTGGTGGCGGCCATCTCGGTGGCCATCTTGGATATTTTCAAAATGCTCAAGGGTGCAATTTTGGCACCCCTCAGTTTCTCAATCAGTAGGTTTTCAGGATGCAGAAACAGCCAAAAAAAATTGTGCGGACGCTACTTTTGGGTTCAGGTAAAAAATGGGGTTTTGGCCCCAGACTAATTTGGCCTTTCATGTTCACATAGAGGTGCAAAGACAATTGTGTTCTTTCATATCCAAACACACGAGCGATCAAAAGTGAGTTACATTCAATTCACCTGTTTCATTAAATTCAATTGAAGCAAATACAATTAGAATGTTTGAGACTTAATGTAGCTATAAAAGTGTTTACGTTGACTTGAATGATTTCATTGAGCAAGAAATTTATTTCCTTTTGCTATCGGACAACATGTTTCAATAGATTTAGCATGGAATTTTAATTTCCATCCATTGCACATCCCCTCATACAAGTGCCAATACCTTCGGAAAGTACTAGAGGTGTAACACAATGGGTGGGGGTTTTGAACTACGATAATATATTGCTGACATAAAGATGGGTTTCTTGGTTAAGTTATTATATTGAAATAATAAAGAAACATTAAACATCGATTTTTGCACAGCTATTGTGCACATGTCTCCAAACTAAATCAACCAACTTTGCACATATCGCGATCTGTTAAATTTGCAGGGTGCAGTGATCGTTGTTCACTGCCAAGAAAGCTATGTCAGCACTTGATTACGTCTGGACAAGATGAAGTATACTCACCTATATCCCGGCGGGTCACATTGGAGCATAGGGCTTGGAGAGGAGGACCATAACCTATGTGGTGGCATAGTGGTGGATACACATACGTCATTCTTGACCTAGCCTGCTGCATTTCCTTACGGGCGAGGTATTTTTGTTTGTAGAGCTGTAAAAATGTGTGACAAAGAGATGAAAATTAGTTATGAGTCAAACACACCCACATGGTAATTAAATTCTATTTAAACGTACTACTTTAATCTTCCAAACTTGCCTGAACGGGATAAGCAGAGCATAATAGAGATAATAGGCAAAAGGGTGGAAATGCATTTTTAAACTCATAAATCCAAGATTAGTATGTACAATTCCATATAACTACTTTAATGCAGGAACAAAAACACCAAATAGTGAAAAAAAATTAAGTATTGAGGAAAATTGTGTCATACCGTCTCAGCAAAATATATACACACATGATGACATCTCAAAATCTACGCTAAACAGTTGATTGTGGGTTACATCAGTACAAATAAACAAAGACACTAATGTTTGTGTTAGAGGTCAAACTTGTCATGGTGCACAATATTACGCTTAAAATCTGCGATATTCACTGGGAAAGGATTTTTGATCTCAAGTCGGAATTTTGATACACGTTTAAAAATTACAGAATCAGATAAAAAGTATGTCTTTGTTTTAAAACAGGATTCAAGGACAACCACTTGCAGGTTACCCGTATGTTTGCACATCCATTTCAGTAACAAAAACCTTGATATGTACGCAATTGGTCGCCTAATTCTGTCCCGACTATAAAAACAGCAAATGACCCTAAGTGACCTCTAAATGTGCACTGACCTCCACATCTATAACGCCACATAATTGCCTTCATTCAATACATAAGCATACCAAGTTGAACCTGATTCAATAAAGGCTACTCTACTAAAGATTGTGACCAAAAGTAATACCATGTTGTATAACAATGCACCCCATGTGGACACTCCTTATGACCTTTGACACTAACATCTGTACAGCCACATAAGCCCCTTGTATGAGCATATCAAGTATGAACCTGATCCATCAATGCACTTAAAAATCTAAACAAAATTTAACCAAAAACTTTATACAATATTGACAACACACAGAAAAACACAGACACACATGAATCATGCTGCCATAAGGTCTCGCTGATTAATATCAGACAACCTGAGCACAAATTATGCTGACATTACCTCTAATTAAAATTGGACAACTAAAAATGAATTTTTCTCATCAGAAAACTCCTTTTTGACCACTCATTTTTGACGCATGCTGTAGAGGTCATTCACAATAAATCTAATTGACATAGCTTTCATCTGCATCTTGCAGCTTTTCCAAACTCCAAAGTATGCCCAATGTACCAACTACCAACTTGAAGACTTAAAACATACCTCCCTCCAATTTGAATTTGAATCTGTTGTCCTTCCTCCCAAAATCTTTAAGTAATAGTTGTCGCCATAGTGTCGTATCAGTTGCAAAGCTGTGAAAATGTGTGCATACTTCACACATTCTCAACAAACTTTTAGCATCTAAGAAGCTGAGAATTAAAAGCTGCAATGTGAAAGAGAGATGTTGTCAAAGTTACATTTTGGACATTGCTTTCAAGTTTGAATCTTAGATCTGCTATAGAAGTTGATAAAGAGCCATTCAAAGGTTTCACAATGACCCTTGAGACTGTTGACCTTTGACCTCTGGGGTCAAGGTGGTTCAGGTGGGGCAGGGCTATAGATTCAATTGTATTCTAGCATACTCTTTGGTTTTACTCACAAATATGAGGCCCTTAATAAATGATTAATTTCCCTATTGTTGTTTGTTTTAACTACTTTGGTGCCAAATGACCAAAATTTGAGTCAGCGACAGTTAGGAAACAAAATATATTAATAATAATAATTTGTATTTTTAACGCGCGACATATCCACGTAAACGTGATCAAGGCGCTGTGCGGCTGCCATGAAAGGCGCTCAGCACATCAGAGAAACCATAATACCAGAATAGATTTATGCCAAGAAGCTCGATTATAGAAGCCAGGATTGATGAAACCGGAAGTAAACCGGAGAGAAAACCTGCGGGAACGAGTATGGATCGAGAAACCAAATTCACATAAAGCCACCGAGAATGAGCCCCTGCCGGGAATCGAACCCGAGACCTCATTGGTGAAAGGCGAGGGAAGATACGCTGCACCAACACGTTCCCCCGAACATTTCTGATGTGTTTTTTTTTTGGGGGGGGGGGGCTTTTGGGATCACACACATGGAATACCCCAACAGAACATGTACTATGTAATGATGATCAATTGATGTTCTCACACATTGCAATGACAGAACTATTTTATAGTAGGCCCTTGCTTCAGAATCTGACATGACTGTACATGCACGGCAGCCTCTCTAAGTGGAGTACAGTGGTACATTCGGGATGAATTTAGTATTCTGCCACCACATCCTTCAACATGCAGTTTATTCCGTTGAGGCTGCTGAATTCATTGAGTGGTGGCAGGATACTAAATTCTTTCCGTACAGTCAATTGTGCAATCTGTGTATGTACAATGTCAATGACACGCA
Organism: Ophioderma brevispina; assembly: GCA_023653785.1. NCBI lineage: Eukaryota > Metazoa > Echinodermata > Ophiuroidea > Amphilepidida > Ophiodermatidae > Ophioderma > Ophioderma brevispina. The sequence continues at coordinate 116,379 of JAMKCH010002615.1, read as the reverse complement.
CGTCTCCCAGACACCAGCCAGATACATTAAGTATGGAGTTACAAATATTCAACTCTATTGATTAGCGATACTGTATGGCATGACGGGCAGAGAAATTATGCTTTTATGGTCCTTTCACCTAACTTTGGACATGTTCTGACACAATATCAGGATTGGAAAATCCAAAAAATACCATGGTAAATTTCATTACGATGTTAGACTTTTCTTAGACATAATTTTTATTAACATTTTGTCAATGCTTGTTGACATTCGGCAAAAGTGCTTTGGTCAACAATTTTTCAGACAAAAGGCACTGTCGACAACAGCCCTGCTCCGAGTAGTATGAACTATCGTAATCAACAGTCGCCATGCATTGTGAATTACCTGTATTTCAGGAACAAGTGCCATAAGACCGTGTAGAGGTACAAGACCCAGTTCTGAAACAAAAATAACAGCAAAAAGGATAAGCAAAAGGTTGCAAAATGAAGTTTTGTACATATACATGATATTCACATTGGTTTGAAAGTCTGATGCTATCCGCTAGGAAAGTGATGGACACCTTTCAGACCTAACACTTATAGATGATATCTATCGCTCCTCGTCCAATCCTGGCTTGTTAGCTTATTTGGAAGACAAGGAAGAGCTTATGATACGCTCTGACCTTCAAAATGTTATTCATGTCGAAGAGCTGAAATACATTCTTTTTCTATTAGACTATAAACAAAAACTACATGTGCCTCTATCAACTGGAAATACTGCGCAATACAGTGTGACTCAGCCTCACAGGTTTTCTCCGGGTAGTCTGGTTTCCTCCTGCTTCTACAACAAGGCTTTCTTCCCTAACATGTGTATAACCTAAAAGTCTATGACAGGGGTGTCCAACCTTTTTGACGTAGGGGCCGCATTGGTTGAATCCACAACTATTGCGGGCCGCAAACAAGTAATCGGAGTTTTCAAGTTTACCATATCTATACCAATATTTGCCAAAAAGGGACCCATAGCAATATCAGAGATGCAGATTTTGGATCAAATTTAACACAAATTTTCCATTTTGTTGACCTTTTTAGCAAATTTGAAAAATTTTGGCGTCATTTTGAGGAAATAGAACTAATTTTCCCACAATTTGTAGAAAAGTTTGGTTTCAGATTGAGGAAATTGAACTAGTTTAAATGACATTTAAAAAAAATCTATTTAAGATATTTCTGTATTTTAATTTTTCTGGGAAGTACCTCGCGGGCAGCATGGGAGCTCTTAGCGGACCGCAAATGGCCCGCGGGCCGCAGGTTGGACACCCCTGGTCTATGATGTTATTACACACAACTGTATGCTTATTTTACCTTTGCATAATGCATGTCACTGGCAAGTGCTTATGAATGTATTGGAGCATGGATGTTCGCGTACATTGAGTTTTGCTCCAACGTGGCGTAACTACACATGTGATTTTTCATTTGAGTGCAACAAAGTCGTAACTACCAGTTAAAGGCACTATCAGTGATTTGCTAACTCATGAAATAAAAAAAATCATCAAAAATCAGATTTTTGCATGTCTGCAACAAGTACGAGTACCTTAACATACCCTGCAAATTAGGGCTGCACGACTAAGTCGCCAAAGTCGTAGTCGCGACTATTGCCGATAGTCGCGAGTACGACTATTGTTTGCTACTTGGCGACTATTTCAATGAAACTTCAGAAAGCATTAAAAATGATCTAAGAAATGCTCTACAACTGCAAGAAATATTACTCAAGCTGGTTATTACTAACATTACCTTAAGTATTACTCCTCCTGAGTAAATGTAAATGTATGTTTTGCTCTAGATTTAATACATTATATCAGTATCACTGTTGAAATCGCAAGCCTATATTCTATGCCCCGCGATGCCGTAACCAGTCGTCATTTTGTATTTTTCCTTGACATGGTAATTATACAATCATTTTACGATAAAAACACCACTAGAATGATGTCTTATTGTGTCTGATGTTCATCAATGTTCACAATTGAACTTGAACAGTGAAGAAGACCTAGCTATGTCGCACTTCAATCGCAGATAATTAAAAAAATGGTTTAGTGATTTCTATTTACGTGAGAGTACGAAAGGTAGCGAGAAGATTCAGGGACTTCCCCGAGTGTCTTTAGACTACCACGTGCGCGGCAGTTAACCTGTGCGGGGTGGATCCATTCTAAACACAGACCAGAATTTGGCCGATTGCCGCGCACAAAACTTAATCTTGATCAAGTTACCAGGGGTCAAAGCACTGCGGGCATTAGGGGGTGGCGGCCAAGAAATCCCAATTTTAGACGTTGCCATTAGTTTAACATGTAATCACAAAATTTGAAATATCCTAAATTTGTTATATGTTATAAAGCAATATTTTCCTATTCCAAAACCGTTGGAGCGTAAGAACAATTCCATGACCCACATCCACATCACAGTGCTTAAATTTGTTTATGGTTTGTGTCTGTATTGCTGTAGTCTATTTTGATTGCTTTGGCTGAGTTGCTGTGTTTAAAGAGGCTTGGCCGCCATCGTCTGGCGGGCATTGCAATCCAGTGGTGGTAAAAAGATCAAGATTCAACTTCTTGGGACTTCCGGGTTTGGTTTGGTTCTCCACATTGGTACGGCACTCGTTGTATTGACAATGGCCTCAAAATAAATTGAGTGTCGGCCAAATGCCATCACAAAACATTGTCTTTGCTGCAGTTATTTGTCATGGAAGGACTAATTTCCTTTGAGTAAGTGAATAGAATCATGACATTGATGAAAACTTAGCGCTTGTCATTTATTAAACTTTACGATTTTTTGCTCTTGCGATAGAAAATAAAGTGCATTTTCTTGCGATGGATTTGTGTACAATATTGCATATCAGTACTGCACGTTTTGATGTATCCTAAACAAAACTTTAAGCTTCAATTTGTGACCAAATTTTGACCTGCGATAGTCGCCATGATAGTTGTAGTCGCGACTATATAGCGGCGACTAGTCGACTAGCAAAAAAGATGAAAGTCGTGCAGCCCTAATGCACAAGATAAGGCCAGAAACACCTAAAATAGAGGAGGAGCAGAATATCATAGGGCCTTGATTTATTTAAGGAGTCGTTTAGGCTCCCAATACAGAAAAGGTTTGACACCTTTGGTAGTCAGTGTCTGGACCCTCTAACATCAATGCTAGGATGGTAGTACTCTCAATTTGTGTTGTATCACTTTTTTCAATAGGGGTCCAAGTTAAGTTTACCACAGGGTGTCAAAATTTTAAAAGCCCAAATCATTGAAAATATATGCCATATTTGTCAACTAATGTCATAAGGGGATTCTAAAAATTTATAGTTGTGACCACCTACGACCATTGGTTTTGGCGTCTATAAGGTTGAAATGGCTAAAATGGTAAAAAAAGGTCAATTTCATTTGTCAGGGGTCAAAACATTAAAAGTTAATCTGATTATATTTTAAATATTGCAAGTTTTGCCTGAGGTAAAGATAACTCCTAAAAGGTATGTTTTGTATTATTGTTAAAATGCCCATACTTACGGAGATAGGGGTACAACGGATATCAACACCAATTGAGTATGTTGACCTATGACCTAGCTATTTTGTCCCATAACATGGAAACTATGCTATTACACACGATCGGTACCAAATATCCTTATTTTGGACACATCAAGCTTGATGAACAACTTTCTATCATTTTCAACAAAATGGAGCCACTTCCAATGTTTGACCCCTTGGACAAATAGAAATGGACCTTTTTTACATTTTTACCCTATAAACTCCAAAACATTGGTATCGTGAAGGAACAAAAACTATACATTTTTGGGAAGAATCCTTATGAATAGCAGGACAATATGGAGTATTACATTTTCAACATGATGGAGCATTTAAAGTTTGAACCCCTGGTAACTTAAATTGGCCCCTTTAAAAAGTGAGCCCAATTTGAGAGTACTAGGCCTCTCTAGCGTTGAATAGAGGGTCCATTACTAACTACCAAAGTGGCAAACATTTCTGTAGTGAGGGGTCAACCGATGATGTGTGACCTGGGCCTAGCTCCCCACTATAATAAGCACAAAATCTGATATTCTATCATAATGTCCGTACACCACAACCTTTACAACACATAATTGAATGGAGAGTCATATCTCTAAAGACTGCCGCTTTCTTCCGTTTCTGCCAATTTTTCAGTGGAAAAAGTAACTTAGAGAATTATGCGGATTATTCTTCAATTTTAGTATTCCTGCAAATTTAAAATATTTGACTCTTTTGGGGGAATCACTGCATAGTGTCTTAATTGAATTAAAGGGGGGCATTTCGTGATCCACAGCCTGTCCGCCGACTTACCTAAAAAATGTGAGATTTTTCTATCATCTGACGTTAGCCTTTAGTAATCCATGTCTTGTGCCAATCTACGTGCAAAATGTTTTGGTCGCATCTGGAAGAAATTCGCAATGTTGTATTTTACCGGACAGAAATTAACAGCAAAGTTAGCATATGGGCCCGTGGGAAACGAGCAAGTGCGTCATAACACAAACCGCAAGATCGGGATCAGCTCCAATTTGGCAGAATACGTTTTTCTCAAAGGATAATCTAGTAATCAATGAATAACAACAGAAGGTGTGAACTCACGAAAGGTTTTAACTTTAATTCCTGTTGTTAACTTCTTACATGATTTTGTAAGTACTACATGCCCAGTTAGTTAGTAGTAATATTAGCATTGTAAAATGAATAGTAAAAACTTTGATCCCTACACACTACAACCCCAAGACTTATAATCAATGTACCTGATCTACTGCCTCTAGCAATGGGTGGGCAACATCATCCTTAAATTGTCTAGAGAGTAATGCAAGTTGCTTGTAAGGTACACAGTCATCTGAAATTGATATATATAAAGTTGCAAAGAATGATATTAAAACACAAACATTTCTGTGACAGTTTCTTTTGATATGAATTGTGGGGTGCACCTCAAAATTAACACAGGGTTCTATAAAGAATTAAAGGTGCAACAAGAGTTTCACGTCATCCATATTTTGTGATATGTAGTGATTTCACAGAGAATAGACAATGCAATAGATTCTCTACCTTTTATTTAGCTACAGAAATAACCAGGGCTAGAATTTTGGCGAGAATCCGAGAACGATTTTCGCAAAGATTTCTTCTCGTAAACTGGATTTGCGAGAATCATTTGATTCTCGTAACTTAAACTTTAGAACTTAACCCTAAAAGTTGGTTGTAATTGTACTTCAAATTATGCCAATTTTGTGTTTTCAGACCATTTTATAAATTGACCTCATATGACTTTTGACCGTGATGTGTGACCCACAACCACATTATCATATGAAGCTTCTCATGCTTTATCTATGATCCAAGCACTGTACCAATTGGACTTTTACTAATTTGATGTTTCCGCCCTGTTTGATAACTTGACCTCATATGACATTTTACCTTGGTATGTGTCCCTTTAGGCCTTGACCTATAACATATATGAAGGTTCCTAGGCATCTATGACACCATTTTTTTGTAGCAATTGGACTTTCTTCTCAATGCGAAACTTTCTACAAAAATTTAACCTTTGAACAATGGCTGCATGGGCCCACAGCCACATTGCTCATGGCCCCACAGTCACACGGTCAGACAGAATTAAAGACTGGTAGTTGTTGCCTCCTGCAATCCTATAACGCGACACAAAAATGGTCCACTTTTTCAAAGTTCTGCAGCCCTCCAAATAAATTCTGCATGGCTCTCACATTGCCTTGTTCTGTGCACTTTTTAATATTTCTCATACAACAAAATAGTAATAAACAGATTGCATGCTACTCTATTCAGAGAATATAAGAGTGTGGGTTGCCTTTTGTTGATTAGCTAAACAACAAATATTGCATGAGGTGATACATACCGCATGCAGATACTGTGTTTCACTACATCCCACATACCAACTTCCAAGTAAATCGGTCATTGTGTTCTAGTTGGAGAAGGTCAAGGTCTACCTTTTGGTTGACCTTTTTGGTTGACGAGGGACTGCCCAATATACCTTCCATACATACATCTACACAGCATGATGGATGAATGCTAAGTGGTCGTCCCTGCTACAGCCAGTGGCCCACAAAAAAAACAACAATAATCCCCTTAGAGTGGAGTTGAGCCTACAACTGTAATGGTTTTGGAATGATAAAATATTGATAACATAATAATTATTATTGTGAATATGTGTCAAACCAACAGCGACATCAAAATTTAGGATTTCTTGGATGCCCCTCTAAATCAAACAAGGCGGTTCTCGAACCACAAAGGTCCCCCGCTCGTCGCGATAGTTAAAAGGAGGAAAAGTAACATAACTTAAAGATCACAGGGAGGATTGTGATGGAAACCAGAGAGGCTCCTACCATAGCAGTTTTCAATACCTTGGATGACCCCCCAGATGACCTTGAAAAATTCTGGTATCAATGTTGAATACACCCACCAAGTTCATGACCATATAACCATTTGTAGTTGTTTGACCTTGGATGGCGCTACATGACCTTGAAATGACCTCACAATTTTCAGCACTGAATGTTGACCACCCCCACCAAGTTCATGACCATACAACCATTTGCAGTGAATTGACCTCAGATGACCCCAGATGACCCAGAAATGACCTTGAAAAAAATTGGCATAAAATGTTTACTGCACCCACCAGGTTTTCATAACCATGCATAGTGACTTTACCTCAGATGACCCCGCATGACCTTGAAATGACCTTAAGAATTTTAGGCACTGAATATTGACCGCACCCACCAAGTTTCATCATCCTACCACGTTTAGGGATTTGACCTTGAATGATCCCACATGATCTTCTAATGACCGTCAACATTTTCGGCACTGAATATTTTTATTTATTTATTTATTTTTTTTTTTTATTTACATATTCGGCTAAGAACATCAAAATTGAACAATATACAGACATATCAAGAAAATAAAAGAAATAAAAAAAAATTAAAATTAAAATTGCCTCAGTGAGCTAGCCAGGAGGAAAGGGGAAATCAGGAGCAAGAAACCGCTGTCATCCAAAGGATGTGATTCCTCCGGCTCACTGAGGCAAAGCACAACACAATTGATAAAATACAAAATATTTTGAATATTGCACTCAATTTTCATTTAAAAACAAGAAATCAGACAGCCAGATTTTCATTGAACAGAAACCCAATATGTCCAATAACCCATTAATTAACACAAACCACCAACACCAATACAAGTGCCCACACACCAACCCCCCTATTAAAAACTAACTTATATACCCTACCTAACAAAACAACCCACCCTCACAAAAAAGCAGACATTTGGGAAATGCAAGGACGATATGGCAGACTGTCAGACAACAAATTTATAAAAATACACTGTAGAAAATAAAATTACCGTACTGACCCGAGATAGTCCCATGCTCGATTATAATCCCACCCCCCTTGTGAAGAATCTGAAGAATAGTAGAAAATCCTAGTAATCCCACCATAAGTTTTTTTTGCTGGAAGGCAAACTGGTGCCTGGGGGGCAACCCACCCCGAGTTCATCATCCTACCCATATTTAGGGATTGATATTGATGACCCCCGCATGACTTGAATGCCTTAAGATTTTAGGCACTGTAATATTGACCGCAGCCACCAAGTTTCATCATCCTACAACATGTTTTAGTGGATTAACCTTGAATGACCCCACAATGCCTCGACATGCTCTTGCTCACATGAAATCGCTAATGGACTTGCTCCATCTTATACCAACTTCTCAACCCCCTAGATACCAAGCCGCTCTCTCAGATCTTGATAACTTTTGGTAACGCTCCTAGCAAGCTTCATCCTCCCTTGGTGGATAGGGCGTTTTCTTTCTCTTCATGTGCTCCTAATTATGGAACTCTCTTCCCATGGCAATCCTTTGTTGTGTTTCTATAATGACTTTAAAAATCGGCTTAAGACACATTTGTTCAGTCTGCATATGAATTTTAATTTGTATTCACTCCTTTTTTGTACTTGATACCTTTGATTCCACTTCATGTATGTTTCACATGCATGTTCATTTGTTTTCTACTCAAGTAGACGTATTTCAGGGTACATGTTAATTTCATGTCCATTTGAACTTTGCTTGTTTATGTATCTTATTGTTCAGCGACTCGGAATAGGCTGCCTAGATAGATGCGCTTATAACTGCTTATTATTATTACTTATTACTATAGCGGTGTGTTGCATTTTCGCGGCGGAGGGATTTAGTACTGTGCTTCTTGGCGGCACCCCACACGTTTCATCATCCGAAACCCCACGATTGACAGAAGGTTTTATATGCATTTTTGACCACATTTGACCTTTGGACCGATAGCACATAACCCATCTCCGAACTCATCCGTCGCCTACTTAAGCGACATATATGGTTCAAAGATGGACACCCATACTTGCTTAGATCAAAAGATATCGTGTTTACAAGGTTTATTAGCAATTTAACCCTATTTTTTACCATATTTTTACCATATTTTTTACCTCATTTGACCTTTGACCCATGACACATTACCCCATCTTCGGATCCCACCCAGCGTGTACTCAAGATACATCTATGTTGCGAAGATAGATGGACACCCACACTTGCTTAGTTCCAAAGATATCGCGTGGGACACACACACACGCACGGACGGGGAGCATTTCTACAAAAGTTGGCGGGGGACTAGCCCAATAAGTGAAGGATAGTGCTCCAACCTGATAGGCTAAAAACAAGAAGGTCATTAGCACAAGGGCTTAAAAACCAATGTGCATTGTGCACAATACATGCAGTTTGTGTGTTCTGTTCACATTCCACAAAAATCCATATCAGATAGATTCCTAGTGTCACTGATCTAGTGAATATCAATCAATATCAGTTTACAATATACTAACCTCTCATTTTGCCAGTCAATTTGTTAACAAAGTCACTTGCACATAACTTCAGTTGAAAATGGGCTTGACCACTTGTAAGTGCTGAAAATAAAACAATTATAACTGTAAGGTGGCAACATTTTATCATAGATGGAAATTCATGAAATTTTTAAGAACTGATGGTATTACACAAGATCCTGTTGTACTATTTTGGGTTTGCCTGTGCCTGTGCTTATTCTGATCGCCTTTGGGTCCCCCACACAATTTACTCAAAGTTACGGATATTAATTTTGATATCAAATGAAGGGTTCTATTTTTCTCATTGTCATCCTGAAATTTCAGCTTCCAAATCCATTCTTTCCCAAGATACAGATTTCCAATCCTTGTTTTTTGCTCCTCACCTGTTGGATCCACCATTACCTAGTTATTTGTCCATGAGATGAAAGATGGATTGTTCCAGCTGTGTGTATGAAGTACGAGTTCAAATTTGATGCATGTAATATTTGCACCGATAGCTACTTACCATGTACCATGACCACTGATCCAAGTGGTACCCAGGCTACAGAGCATTCTGCACCCTCACACATATGATGTAGATATGTTATCTTGTAGGCAGCTGATGAAGCCGTCCACAGAGGGCATGGCTGATGTGTTGTCAGGTGCAACATTTCTCGGTGTCTGAGGCTGGAGTCTGTCAATTTATGTTTTTGAATGCTTTGCTGTTTCTTTTTAGATTCAGCGATTGCTGTAAGGAAATTCATTGGTTAAAATTTGTGGGAATTATAGGCAACCAATCATAATAAAGAACAACTTTAAATAGGATTGAAAGTTGGCGAAACAGTTAATACCCCTGCTGAGTACCAATGAGCTCAGGTTAAATCCCGGTTGAGCCATGGCTTCAGAGTGAATTTGGTTTTCACATCCATGCTCACTCTCGCAGGTTTCACCTGGTAGGTTAGGCCCCCATTTTCGGACCCTGCCATTTTCGGACATGTGTGTTTTTGAGCCTGTGGTTTCATTTCTTAAATTCAACACTACATTTTAATCTCATCAATTAAAGAACGAATACATACTGCATTTAAAATGGCTACCTTGTGCCGTCTGTGTTTGGTTGTCTTTCGAACAGCGAGGATAAGTGTGGCGAGTCGGCCCATTTTGAATAAAAAACATGTTACTTATGAGTAGCGGTAGTACGGCGTGATCCTTTCAGGAGGTTGTGTACTTTGCACAATTGACAAAAATCGTAATTTTACCTTATGGTTGTCAGTCGTATTTTTGCTGCAGGTTCCACTTGTCTGTTTTCTACCAGCACAGCGTCTGCATGAACTGTCGCGAAAACTGGAAAGGAACTTTTTGCGCATGTCCAGTTTTCGGACCCCTCTATAAAAACAGGGGGGTGGAGGCACATGCCAACCTGGAAGTTGGTGCAATGTTCTTAGGCGCGATATTGCCTGAATAATAATCAAAGCTAATTAAACTGAACCCTATTAATTGTAAAATTTTAAAAAATTCCATTTATTTATTTTTTTAAATTTTTTTATCATTTATTTTTTGTTTATATTTTATTTATGCATTTGTAAAAACCCACAGATTGTTTCTGTTTTTAATAACAACATTTATTTTAGGTTGAGATAATTAAACTGAAGCATTCTTTATTGTTTAATTTGTTGTTTATTTTTTTTTATATTTTATTTATTCTCATAATAGAACCTTTTTTTAAATTTTTCTCTATTTTATTAGGCGGGCGATATTGCCGTTGAATATAATGTAAGTCATAACAATAACTGTAAACATATTTGTTTAATTATTTATTCATTCATTTAAATATCTAATTTATTTTATTTAGTTTTTATTTACTTGTTTTTTTTTTTTTATATTTTATGCATTTGTAAAATGCCAGCACTGAGGGTTTCTGTTGTAAATAACAACATTAGTTTATTGTATGTTAGGTTGAGATAATTAAACTGGACCATTCTTATTTATTGTTTATTTGCTGTTTATTTAGTTTTATGGTTGTTTTTTTATTTTTTTAAATTTTTTTTTGTGATAATTTTATTATTATTAGGCCTATGTTAAAAAATTTACGTGTTTATTACTTCTAATCTGAGTGTAAAGTTTGACATTATTTTGTTTATGTTATTTATTCATTTATTTATTAATCTATTTAATTATTTTATTTATTTATTTATTTTTTGTTAATATTTATACATTGTAAAATCCACATAATTGTTTTCTGTTTCGTAAATAACAACAATTTAGTTATTATATGTTAGGTTGAGATAATTAACTGACATTGTTTTATTTGTTGTTTATTTATATTGTTATTTGTTGTTTTTTATATTGTTTATTTTGTGTTTTTTTATATTTTATTTTTTAATATTTAATTTTTGTTGATATTTTATCATTTATTTTGTAAACACGCCACCAAAGTTGTTTCTGTTGTAAATATAAACAATATTCAGTTTATTGTATTGGTTTATTGCTAGGTTGAGATTTTGTATAGTATTTGCTATTAGTATGGTCTCAGGACGGTGAAATCTTACGTTATTTGGTCTAGTTTATAGTCTCCCTGGTATTATCATGACAGTCAATAGTTTTTAATCCTGACGTCTTCAAACTACCAAAAATCCCCCCCTCCCTTGGACACCAATATGGAAATGGAATCCTCTCATTCATTTCGATCGTAATGATCCCCGATTCCCGTATCCGCCGACCCTATTTTAAGATTTAAGGTGCATTTCGTGATTCCAGCACCTTCTGTTTATTCAGGGTTGCCAGATATCCTTGAGAAAAGCGTATTCACAAATTTGAGTTGCTCCCGATCTTGCTGTTTTTGTTATGAGCAAATGTTTGTTTCCTCACTGTCCAATAGGCCCACCGTGCTGTAATTTCTGTCCGTTTACGTGACGAAAATACAAAATTGCGAATTTCGTACAGATACAACCGCATTTGCACGTAAGATTTGGTAAACATGGATTACAAGCTAACAGTTCAGATGATAAGAAAATCTCAACTTTTTTAGGTACGTCGGGAACGAGGCTGTGGTCACGAATACCCCTTTAACTCGGGAGAGAGAACTTTGAAAAATTGAAAGAAGAAATTTAAAAAAGAGATAAAGAAAAAAAAGAAAAAAGCGCCTACACCACTCATATTGGGGGGCACTAACATTGGAAAGGGGTTATACTTTATTTCGCGTCTCTCCACAGTTCCCAAGACCCCCATAATTCAGTTCTTATGGTCCCCTTTCAGGAAATGTTTGCATTATAAGCGAATTTTAGCCAAATTTCAGCTCTCAAGCCTGCAAATTGTCAAAATTTCAAGTTCCGCAAGCCCCTACTTTCGAGACAAAATCAGTTCACAAGCCCCAAGTTCGGAAATCGGGGCCGCACACATCCTACCTGAAAAAAAGTTGAGTCTAAATGCTTGAGGTCAGGAAAAATAATACGATCATTAAATTGATAGTATTACACCATCACCCCGGGACCGTCACTCGTGTTCACCTTTGCGTAATTTGTTTAGTGATGAGCCGTAAATATATTGCTTCCCGTCCTTTTTACCCCCCACCCCCCTTGAAAATGTCTGCATGGTTTAAACGAAAGGTAGAGTGTATATAGCAATTGAAATGATTGAATGAAAAGTGGCAGGAAAAATAAAACGACCCTCAAAAATTGGCAAAACATTAAGGAAAATAGCACATTTTTTTGAAGAGGCTACCCCAATTTTCAAACATTTTTGAGATTTTAACACGGTTGCATTGGTACCTGGCTAGCAAGCTATACCTGTGAATTGTGATAGTTAAGCTCGAAAATGTCATCGGTCGCAAACGTAGGCATTTTGTAATTAGAATAATTAATATCGGAATCTCTGATAATAAATATTAGATCCAGTGACATAACTATGTTTATAACATAGCTGTGTCACTTATATATCCAGGTTAGACCAAAGTTTTACTATTGACGAAATGAAATTAACAAGTGATGACAGACTTTCATGAATTAACGTATTTCCAAAAGGTTTTTAGGATCAGGCATGTCAACATTACGTGCAAAAGGTCTAAATTCACCCAAAAATTGTAAACGAGGGTGGTTTTTTCTAAATGAAAGCTTATTATATTACGTCATTTAGGATCCTAGCAACACAAAAACAAAACCAAAACAATCTGTCCTTCATGGAGTTCTGTATTTGCATTCACCCCGGGCGTTTTCCGTAACCTGACCAATCTGACACACTTCTTTCGGACACACTTATCAACTTTTTAGGAAACCTTAACGAATAAAAGGTGCTTTATTCCGTAAAGGGTTTTTCCGAATTCATAAGTGTGTCAGAAAAAAAGGGTGTCAGTGGGTCAGGGTACTGAGCCTTACAGAAGTGTGTGGTTTGAGAATCGAAAAAGAGTTCATTATTGTTGAAATGCTAATTATAAACACCTTGAAACATTAACTGTATACGGGTATACGGTGCAGGTCCTAGGCCTACGGGTACGGGTTCACGCACGCATTATCCGAATGGGTTTATAGTTTATCCGAAAATTCTATTTCGAAGGTTCCTTTATTCCGAAATTTCGTTATTACGAGGGTTCTTTATTATGGGCGAAGGTTCATTTCCTAAGTTTTTTTTTAATCCAAAGGCGCCCCCCTACGGTATATGCGATGGTTCGTTTATTCCAAAAGAATAGGTTCCGTTTATCAAAATTAAATAAGATTCATTTAGCTTAAATTCCATTTTGTGTTATCAACAACCTTATTTCATTTTCGGATCAATGAACTTCATTTTGGATAAAAAACCTTTGAAAACAGCTTCGATAAAAGGTCATTCGAAAAAAAAAAAAACAGGTATAGAAGAAACAAATGTTCGATAGTGAACCCCTTTAGAATACGCCTCGTAGATATAGGAAATAGGTAAGTATAGGAAACTTGTTAGGGTAGCTAACTGTGGCTACTGATCTTTTTAGGTTCAAATTCCAGCTTCGAAAATACTATTGAGGGTGTTTTTCTGCTTATACTTTGGTAACGGAGATACCCCTTATCAATGAACAGTGCTGGAAATTTAGGATGTTGTATCAGATAGAAGTTCCATATTTTTCTCATGCAGGGCCCGGGAATGTTTCCCTTTTGAGCTATAAAATAAAAAACATTTCTAGCTTGTTATGAAAAAAACCATCTCCAAATGGTGTCGACCAATAATAATAATAATCATAATAATAATTAATAAGAATTAACCCTAACACGGCCGAGAGGCAATGAGAGCCAACGAAAACGTGGTACCGGTCGGAAAATGTTTTTTCGTTGCATCTGTGTCGTCAACAACTATTTTTTGGTCGCGCAAATGACCCTCATTGGCCCTCATTGCAGCTGGGCCGTCTTACCGAAAATGACGCTATGTTCCTCGTTGCATTGGGCCGTCTTTACGGAAAATGACGCGATGTTCCTCGTTGCCTTTGGGCCTTCTTTACGTAAAATGATGCGATGTTCCTCGTTGCCTTTGGGGCGTCATTCACGGGAATGATGCTTCTTTCACTGCATTTCGACGGTTTTGCCGCAGACTGCGCAAGGTGGTTTTCATCAGGCGGGGGGTGACACTGTTACAAATGCCCTAACAATTTCGATTTCGATGGACCGTGATAGCGCCACCATTTTTCGATAAGCTATTTTTTAATTATGCATAACTATCATGACGTAACCGGAGCATGACGTAGCATAATGCGCCACGCACGACTATGAGTGTAGCGTATTAGCGCCACTCACGACTGGCGAACTATAAGCTACAAATTTCAATGGGCAGATCAGTGTGGCAGTAGCTATCCATTATTTAATTTATTTATTACCCGTTTTTAATTGGCCATTCCGCACCGTGGTTCCTCGTTGCATTTGGGGCCGTCGGCCGGCAACGACCCGGTCTCGGGTAGTTTTAATAATAATAATTAATAATAAGAAATTAATAATAGAATTAATAATGATAAAAAAATAAAATAATCTTAATAAAATAATAATAATAATCCTCATCGTCGTTGAATCGTCATGACGTCATCGTTATATCGCCAGTCATAATTGTCAAATTGTCGTTAATAAGTCCATCGTCATGGTCATTGTTGTCAACATCTTCGGTTTATTGTATTTTTCCACATTTTCCAATGACTAGCACCTGCTGAAGACGGCCGTTATATACCTTCACGCATGCGGCCGGCCCTGAACTTGAACACATGGGTTCACGACTTTACGGTTACTTGCGACAGTGTATAAATAAAACAATCAAGTACAACACAAATATTACAAAGTGTAGAAGAAATACAAAATACTAACACTTTATAATTGTCTCCACAAAAAACGGACGTACAGCGCTTTTTTCTGTAGTGTCCGAAAACTGGCAAAGCCGTCCGAAAACTGGCAAAGCCGTCCGAAAACTGGCACAGTGATTCGATGTCATTGTTCGCCGATGGTGATAATGCAACTCGTATTGCCAACACCATTTCAATGCCACAAGTAAAGTTGGGCATGGTCATTACATGGATGGTATTTGGTGGGTAAATATCGTATTATTTTTTTAAATATTTAAGCAAGTCCGTAAGTGTCCGAAAATTGGGCGTCCTACCCTACTCCCATTTCTTCCTACTTCTAACATTGGACCTCTTTCCATTGGTCTGTTCTGGAATTACTGGATTATTGCTGGTGTGATGAGCATCTTTATTGTCTGCTCTATATATAGCACAGGCCTTGGAAACCCATTCTTAAAACAGCTGTAAAAAATGTAAGCAATTGCAGTGGCTGATGCCCGGGTTCAATTCGATAAATGAACCCAGGTAGTATGCGTTGTGTATTGACGTTATTTGGTGCTCGCATCATACCGCGTTTCGCTACATTCTCGCACGCCTGCCAACATTGCGTCTTGTTGCGTATGTTTGTTGTGTTCAACAGATTGTTCGATTTTTCTCACTGTGTAGTTGTATTTTAACCATAATGAATCGCGAAATTGGGTTAAATATTACCTTTACATTAAAGCTGTCTAGGAATGAGAATAAAGGTATGATTTGGGGAACTGGTACTCTCTTACGACAAATGAAACTGTGACACCATTATTTTTGCATGGAAGACTTGGCCTCCGGCCTCGTTCTTTCACGTCAAATAGTGGTATCACCTTGGTTTCATTCATTGTAAAGAGAGTATTGGTTCCCAAAATCATACCTTTATTCTCTAACTACTCACTGGTTCAATCAAATCAACAAATTTCACTGAAATATTTCAAAATTTTTTTGCAAGACATTCTGAGACCTATGCTTGGTACAAAACCCAACAGAACTGGTTGGGAGTTCTGTGAGGTTATGTAACAAATGCAAGGTTGATGGAAGCATCTTTTTATGCATTCTGCTGTGTAAGCATAATGTGTCAACTGAAGTATGTCATTGATTATTAAACGATCACTAAGCAAAGCTTATCTTACAAAAGATATCGTACCTGTGGTAGTTTTGCCAGAAATCCTGTTTCGAGCATGAGAACATGTAGAGCAATACAAAGAGTTTGACACTGATTTGAAGGCTGCCATTCATTGAGTAACTGTCTTAGTCGCAGTGGAATGACTACAATTGCCTAACGACACACATTGGTTCACGGATTTTCGGCACTATGGCTCCTCACTGCCTCTATGTTCATTGTTCTGAGGAGATTGTGTTTCCAGATCCATTTCCTTTCCATCACTTTCAGCTGAGGTTGAAGGCTTATCAGAAGTATCCATGTTGTTCTGAAGATGACATGGGAGCAGCAGATATTGAATTTGATAGGATACCTCTTTTTTGCAAACTGAATCTCCTTGAATTTTTTGGACTGACATCTGAGGTTCCTCTGTTAGCAGATGAGTGGTCTTGAGTTAAGATACGAATTAAGTCCACAGATACAACCTCAAATTGTGCAAGTGGTGTGTCGTCTGCTCCTTCAAGAGCATCCTGGCCATTCAAACTAAGGTCAATATTTCAGTGCAAGACTAGAATAGGAAGACAAAAAAAGGGATTAGTATATGTTTTAAAATTTACCCTGTACATCTGCAAATTGACCCTTTTTATTGATGTTTGCTGTTTTTGCCTATAACTCTGAAACTTAGGCTGTACATATTACAAACTATACCTTTTATGAATCTTATGGTTAGCCATAAATAGTGTGATTTTCACATGATTGGATCAATTTACAAATTTGACCCCTGTACAAATTTTTTTGGGCCCCCTCTCCTTAAGGCAACACTTGCGGCACTTAGAATCACGTTTCAAGGGTTCCTGTCAGTCTGTCAACAACATATTTAATCACTCAAACCTTTTGTACTCGAGATGTGTTACAAATGTGTGCTAGCTCCCGGGTTAACACAATTGACTGAGGTCACATAACATTTCTGAGCAAAAGTGAAAACATTCTGCGGTGTAAAATTGATCAAAATTGGGCATATGTGGAAGTGTTACCATCAGAAAAGGCAAGTGAAATTGCAAAATGAGTTAATATGCCATTAATTTTTATTCATTTGATTTAAAAATGATAGTTAATAAAGATAAGATTAAGTTCATATTCTGCGTAGAGTTTGATGAAGCAGTTGATTTTGTTTTGGTCATTGATTTGCACGACGGTACTTATGCTCACCATAGACCCACGGCCACTGATTTGCGCAAGGTATCCCAAAATACCCATTCCCCATCCATGTTATTGTGCGAAGTATATCCATATGTGGGTAACCGGAAATTACATCTTAAATTGCATGAAAAATTTGTTATGTTGAGTCATTCTGTAATGGGGGGGGTTTGGGCGCTAGGTATTAATTAGAAGGTCGACGAGAGCACCAGGCTCTGTCTGCCGAGCTGGTGTGTTCTTTGACAAATTTAGCAACAGGTGCTTGTGTTCCAACAGAGCCATATCATTACGAAGAACGGGATGCATGGCAGCCACAAAACAGGGATTTCCCACATATTTGCAAAGGCTATGAACAGGGCCCGTAGCCAGGATTTTTTCTGGGTGGGGGGGATTTTTCAAAAGTGGACTTTTTCCCCAAAATTGTGGAATTTCACAATGAAAGGAGTGAAAATGGCAAAAGTGGACCTTTTTGGCAAATATGCCCTTTTTTGACCAAAAAAGCCTAAAACCCCTATTTTTTCCTAGCTCGCTTCGCTCGCACACATAATTTTTTCGGACCTTTTTGGAATTTTGAAGATTTGGGTGGGTACATCGCACCCCCTGGCTACAGCCCTGGCTATGACTATGTACACTGCCATTTTTTCTGTAATCATATGTGGTAAGGCTTATACCCGTATGGGATGAATTTAGTATTCTGCCACATTTAGAATTCGGCACCTTTAACATGCGGTTTATTCCGTTAACGTTGCCGAATTCATAGCCTGTGGCAGAATACTAAATTCTTTCCCTAGTATGTTTATTTTGCCGGTTTAATAGTGGATTTTTACTTCTCTTATTCTAAATCTCTAAAATAAGAAATGATTGAATAAAATAACGGTTGACGTGAGATTCGAAACACCAACTCATCGTTCTATAGTCTCAGTCTATTACACTGTGCTATACAAACCGATCTGCCAGAAATGCATTGTTCTGTGTTACTTCAATAGTCTTACATAATAACGCACACACAACTAATTATAATAACATACAAATACGATCTTGCTTTGTATTTAGCCTCCAGGTTTTAGCTACACGGTGGCCGTGTATTTAGCCACTGCCATTTGCAAAATGGAAATAAATGCGCTGAACAAATTTTCACGAAAGGTAGGGCCGCCGGAAAAAAAGACTGGTTTTGCTTATCAAAAATATTTTTTACAAACAAAAATATGTTTGCAATTGCCAAACCTGGTGAAAACGACGCTATTTTGAAAATAACCATTTGAATTATTTTGGCAATCTTGAAATGTTGACACCGGTATTTCTAGTCTCCAAAAAGTGATGCGGTGGGTAAAAATAATCTCAGAATCGACTTTCATGCACCTAATAAGGACAAAATCACACATTTTAGTCATTATTGTCTGTACGGACACTTACTGTCTGTACGGACACTTACTGCAATGCTGCAACATGTAACTGAATGGGGAATAATATCTTTGAAGACTGCCATTTGCTTCCTTTTCTGTCAATTTTTCAGTTGCAAAAATAACATTTTAGCAAATTAATGAAACCGGTAATCAACAAGTCATGATGTCACTGAAAAATTTTGCTGCAACTTGCTGTCAAAGAGGGGGTATTGCTACTTTATGGAACCATTATTTCAGGACACCCCATCAAATTACAGTGCAATGCTTTGCAGTTAACCCAGGCCAGGGTCAAGTAACGGTTGCTTGCACTGTATATAGATTCTTACAGTAAATTTGAATTTATGATTATTTACAAGGTCTATATCAGTGCATTTGGAAAACAAGTTGACACCTATTAAAGACACTACTAGTGATTCTCCCAAAAGAGTAAAAAATATTTGAAATTAGCAGGAATAGCTTAAAAGTGAAGGATAAGTCTGTAGAATTCTTACAAGTTATTTTTTACAAAGTTTCTGCAAAAATTGTCAGAAATGAAAGAAAACAGTGCAGTGTTTGAAGATATGATCGCCATTCAATTAGAATTACGCGTTGTAGTAAGAGTCTGTAAGGACAGTAATGGGCAATCGTTCAAAAGTATAGCTTTATTCCGTTGCAATGTATTGGCGGGAGAAGATGGGCCGTGAAACACAAGAATGCCCAGTAATGAATTGATCGAGAAACTCAAATTAAATCAATTTATTCAGCAAATACAAAATATTTGGTTGGTAACATAATTCCCACTGAGGCCGAAAATGCTGAAATGGCCACGCCCCTTTTTTGGGGGTCACGCCCCTTTTGAGTGAAGTACTACTGACTGTATCTACAGAACCATTGGACCTAGAAGGTTGAGAGACCACTCATAATGTGCAGAATGGCCACATTATGGGGGTCAGTTTTTTATATCCAAAAGTCAAAAGGTTTTTAAGATAATTGTCAAAAACTTATTTCACCATATCGCGCACTATACAATTATGAAAGAATTCATAAGGTTTCATGCCAAAACAGGAAGGGAGTTCACCATAGACCTTGGATTTTGCTCCAACTCTCCTCGGGGAATATTGTTAGGTCACAAACAGAAAATTCATATTCCTTTCCATTCTCAAACGGCAGCCCATCAAAATTTGTGACCTTGACCAAAATTGGGTAATAGGTGACAACCGTGCATTTTTAAGTGCTGTTACAATGGTGTATTTGCTCCAAAACTCAATCAGTTATAGCTAGTTATGATGTTTGTATTGCACAGAACTATCGACCAATTGGATCTCAACTGAGATATAATCAGCATTTAATGTTACTCCTTTCGTTTTTATTGGGAGGGGTCAAAAATGGCCCCATCGTAAAGTGGAAATATATTTTTATCCATTTTATAGGGGACCTAATAGCAGAGTTAAATGCTGCTGAAGGATCTTTAAATGACCTAAAGCACTAACTGCATAGCTGTGACCATGAAACAAGCAAAATATCAAAGATTTCCATGCCCCAAAAAGTTGTCCCCCAACCCCTGTGGTCCGCATGAAAAAGTCACTAAAATTACCCAATTGTACTTGCATGAGGGATGATTAATGTACGAAGGGTGGGGTCCTAGGGGCGGAGCTCCCGTAAGGTCCTGGGTCTTGGTATTTTAGAAGCTAAAAATTAGTGTCTCAGAGCATAAATTTTCCTGTTTCATTCTTTTCTGTCTTCCCCCTTCCTCTTTCTCTTCTTCGCACCTTTCTCTTCTTCCCCTTTTTTCTCTTCCCTCTTTTTTCTCTTCCCTCTTTTTTCTCTTCCCTCTTTTTTCTCTTCCCTCTTTTTTCTCTTCCCTCTTTTTTCTTTCTCTTCCTTTTTTTTTCTTTCCATTTTTGGCTCCCCTTCTTGATTTATTGTGTGTGTGTGGGGGAAGCTTGCCCCTGCCCCTCCTCCACGCCAATGGTAGTGCGGCATAAAAAATTGGGTAATTTTAGCGACTTTTGCATTTGAGCCACAAAAGGGGGGCCCCCCAATCCCACTTTTAAGGTCATGAAATTTTTAGCCTGCTTCATGGGAACCGGCATGTAGTTAGTACATTTAGACTATTTAAAGATCATTCAGCAGCTTTTACCCTTGTCATTAGGCCCTACAAAATGAAAATACACTGTAGAAGTCGCTATCCCCACCCACGTGGTAATGCACTTGTCAATTTCAATCCCGGCCCTGGGGGTCCCGGGACTAGCGGGGACTTAGCCGGGAATGTACATTTTGCTGTTGTGACACCCCCGCCTTTGTCCCCGCTAAAGTAGCAAGAAATCTCGGGTAGCCGGGCTTACATTTTTTGTACATCCCCCGCTATGTCCCCTCGACCCAAAATTGGGTACGGGTGTGCGTCCACCGGGTAAAAAAATCGACCCATGTTTATAGTGACCAAATTATACAAAAATATGACCCATTTCTATAGTTGGTTCCGAAATTTCAACCCATTACTATAGTTGTCTTTGAAATTTCGCACCATTTTTATAGTAATCTTAGCAAAATCAGCCCATTTTCATAGTAACTTTTTCCAAAAATCAGAAAATCAACCATTTTCATTGTGATTTTAGTGAAAATCAGAAAAATCGACCCATTTTCATAGTAAAATGCGACCAAAAATTGAAAATGGACCCATTTATATAGTAGCAATTACCTCAAAAAGTGACCCATCTTTATAGTAGCCTGGTGGAAAAAACGACCCATTGTTATAGAAAGGCGTGAAAATGCGACCCATATCGGCGGCACATATGTACCTACCCTTTTCCGCTGAGTACCCCCCCCCCCCCCCCCCCGGGCTATGTCCCAGCCCCTACTAGCCGGGCTTCGGTGTGACAATCCCCGTATATTCTCGGCCAATGGGGGCGGAGACTGCTTTAAAACTCTGTACAATCCCGCTCGGTCCCGACTATGCGACAACAGGTTTAGCTATATAAAATCATACTGCATTTTGGATCGCCGGAGTGTCAGAACCGAGCCGAAATTTCACCACCTGAAAGTTATACATGTTTTGAGAACCAAACCTCGTTTAGTTGGTTTGTTAAAAAAAAAAATCCACATTATCCATGGCGATATCCGACCACTAAACGTAGCAGAGTAATATCTAAAACCCTGCATCATATCTGCCAACAGAAACTTCAGCCAAACAACAAGATATCATGGTGATTGTCATTTCGTCAGCCTACTCTGTGATAGTGACTTGCAGGGCTCGCGCTAAGGATTTTTATTTGTGCAGCAATTTTTGCAATCATATTGATAGTGCAAACGTATGGGGAAAATTGCTACACAATCTTAAATTGCATAGCAAATGGCAGAAAATGAGTAGCAAACTGTTATGCTAAACAAGCTATCGCGAGCCCTGGTGACTTGCTAAAATAAACTTGAATATATGCCCATGTCGTACTCTGTCAGTGGGTATCAATATATTGCGACCCTGCCCAGGGGGTCGCACTCAAGCATCTTTGTTGGAATGCATGATGGATTGCATATATGCCGCAGATAACAAAGCGAAAACATGCATAAAACACAGATATTTTGTAGTCTGCAATCACCATTTTTGTTTCCATTGAAATCGTATTGACTACTTCCCGTTTTTTGGGAGGACGGTTTGCATCTTTCTGACAAAAATCTGAAGACAACAATCACTTATAGGCATAACCAACAAGTCTTCATGCTTATTCCTAAATTTGAGTTGAATTTTCCATGTCAGTTTCGTGAGAAACGAAGATTTTGTGCAGTTCCCATAGTTACTTGGGCACGCAATTGCGAGCTATATCCCTCATGCGTGAGAACTCACGCCCATTGCGTGAGAGTTGACAACCCTGAATTTGTTTACCTCTGTGCATCCCGACACCACCTGTTTCAAGAGGGATTGCCAGCTCGCGCGTATTTGAAATCAGTGGCGGATTGGTTGTTTGGTTGAGTATTTTCGTTATTTATTTTTTTGCTGAAATTGTTATTTGTACTAGTGAGTTTTCTCAAATAAATAAATAATTAAACTTCCTTCTTCCTGCTTTTCTGATTCTGGATCCGCCACTGGATATCACCCTACACGATCTTATGTGAAAACCCTGTCGAATTCAACGGTACACACACGGTAGCTTCATTTACCAAAAGGTTTGTGCAACTCTTGCTTTGAAATCACCAAGAGTAATATCTGCGTTGACTTCAACACGCTCCGTGCGAGCTCGCAATCTTATCCTTATCTTCATTTTCACTTTTTCTTCATAAACCACGATTAGTTGCGAATTGCGTCGTTAAACTCCACTTGTAATTTTACAACTTCCACCATCATGACATGATCGTCTATCTGCTTCCTGGCAGGCTGCTTCCTGGCTTCCTTTTCTATTTGTGGAGATTCACCAATCCGCTTGTATTTCCGCATGTGGATATTCGCCAAAATTCGGGTACTATAGTATTTGCTCATGCGGAAATTCACGGCCGTGCATCTCCGCATGTTGGTATATTGGGGGGGGGGGGGGGGGGGCACTGACATTAGAAAGAGGTACGGGTATGTGCGGCCCTTAAGACCCCTTTTCGCGTCTCGCCAGCAGTTCCCAAGACCTCCAGTTGAATCATAGGCCCTAATTCAGTTGGTGATTTCCTAAATCAGAAAATCGAAAAAAATATCAAAAATCAGATTTTTGCATGTCTGTAACAAGTACAGGTATCCTAACAAACCCTGCAAATGATAAGACCAGAAGCAACTTAATAAGGGCAAAATTTTATATTTTAGTCATTACTCTCCGTAGGCCTACGGACACTTAATACTACAACATGCAACTAAATGGAGATTCATGTCTTTGAACATTGCCGTTTTTGTCATTTTCTGTCAATTGTTCAGTTGGAAAGGGATTAGACACTCAATAGACTTCTTACCTTGAATTTGGCTACAGAAATGTTTTAAAAGAGAGGAAAGGGTGATTTTGATTTGCTTATATTTCAATATAAAACATAGGCGGAATTTCGTATTTGCGCTATACGAAATTGAAATTTTGAAATGTTTGTACCAAGAAACATTTCTCCAGCTTAATCCTTTTAATGGGGATCTTTTTGATGGAAAGCTTAAAACATCAGGACAAAAGTCAGTTGTTATAACGGTCACCATTGACCAAGGCCAAAACCACCTCTAAACTAAACTACGGATTCAAACTCCTGATAACTAGACAATACACGTGACTTGATTACAAATTTTAAAACAAGTTTTATTTAATGGGTGTCTAAATCAATCTCATTCAAACTTCGATAGTATCAATAATCAAGATTAATCTATAATAATAAAGTTGTTAATTAATGAACTACTTAAACTACTAACTACTACCAACTTACTACTTGATGTGTGCCGCGACGCGGCTGCAGCAAGACATTACGATAAAGGTGCAGAATCTTGCAAAGACTCCTGGTGAATATTTCCAGCGTACAACTTCAATTTCCAATAGCGGGACGTGTCCACGACGACTTGTCCTTACTGAAGAAACCCTCCTAATGACTCCCGCAAGCTCGAGGTCGACTAATATAAATCCAAAATGCTGTGCTTGTTTAATCCTTGGAACTCAGAGGCCACGAAACAAACCGAAGTCGGCACCAGTCAGACGAAACTACTGGATGCTGAAGAACTCCGATGACAATTCCACTATATGGAAGATTTGTACTAGACTTTGATTACTGGTCACTGTCAACTTGGAAACTTCTGGCTACTAACTTGGAGTACTTCTGCTAATAACTTGAGCATGATGGTATGAAACTCTCCTTGGAGTCTGATGTTGTGAATACTCTCAGTGCTCCATTTCTCTCTCACGCATGGCTTTATAGATCCCTCAAACAATTCTAAGGGATCCCGTCATAGAAATAGACCGGAGAAACCGAAGACGCCGCCGCCATCTTGGTCAGCTATGGGCAAACATTTGGGGGTCTTCGTTTATGTGGGAAGGGATTCGTAACATTCGTTCGGTAGAGGTGCGCAATATGTTTTATAGAGCGATCGTGCGCCTACATATAGATGATTGGCAACCAAAGGTGACGGCGGTCTTTGCGTGCAAACAACTGAAGAGTGACGGTGCGACTACACAGAAACCCAAATGCAATTTGAAGAGCTCAGATGCCGCAAGCCCGGGCCGGTAAGACAAATTGATCTGTTCGGAGAAAACACCTCCCAGAACATTTCGGAGGGTTTAGTGGACAAACAAAGTAAAAAAGAAAACTAAAAACATGTTTTGAACATTGGCTCAATGATCGTTTGCATTTTTCTTATGCAAGTTATAAAAAAGAAACAGGCGAAAAGGTCATGGATACTAAAATTTATTCTTCTTGACACATATTGCACGAGAGATGACCATAATGATTTTCTGTGCAAATATGAAACGGGAGGAAACGGTCACAATGATCGGTTTCCTTTTTCCAAGTAAATATGAAAAGGAAAACAATCTTTTATTATTTTTCTTTCTTTTCTTGCCTGTGTAGTCAAGGAGAAACACGGGTTGTTTTGCAGAAGTGCTTACAACCATCAACAACCAACAACATTAATACAATACGTTCGGGGAAGCGCGCTGTCTGACCTATACGCGAATTAAGGACGACGCGAAGGGTGCGTATCATGATACGGCCACCAGACGCTCAGAAATAAAAGCGTCTTAAATTGACGTTGTTTCCGCGTGCCACCGACAAGAACACGAAGACCATCAATTTTTGCCCATGGGACAGAGCCGTTGTACAGGGAAGAATACGGCGTCCGGCTTCTCCGGTCATGTTCTATCGATCCATAATCTCATATATGGTCAATGTACTAAATAGTCCATTAAATCATAATTCTGGATTCAGATAGCTCCAATGTTCCCATATTAGAAGGTTCATAGCCACACCCACCCCACACAGCACTGTGCCTGTAGATAAAGAATCGTATAGCGCGAAGGCGCTAGATAGGACTAGTAGCCAAATCGAACGAAGCACGACGCACATGGTTGCGCACTAAGCCTCTCCTATACCCACTGTATTAGATGGAGGAAAAATTTCCTCCAATGAATATTAATGAAGCTGAGCGAGTAGTGTCACTTGGCGTAAGGTCCGAGTTGAGCCGGCGTTGCGGCTGTTGCACCGTTTTAGCGCTTGATTAAAAGCGAGTGACTGACGCTCACGCATGTGTTTACAGCATTAGTTTTCCAGTCAATACAAACAAAATGTCGTCTTTCGTGTAATAAAAAGATAATTTAGTAAATGCAGACCACGACGACAGAAAAACAAGCCTGTTGTCCATCTGCAGGCCGGTTTTATAAGGACAGCAGGCAAGTTATAAAAAAGTTTTTTTAGGTTTCTTTGCTTGTCTCTCGTCTTTTTTCCCTCGTTTCTCTCCGCGTTCCTTTCGTTATTTATTTTTGGCGTCTTTTACAAATATATTTTTAAAAAACTTTTTAGGCAAAACGTGCAGAACATGCTGATGATTTATAGGTGAAATATTTTTGCAGGTTTCCAAAGCCGGGGACAAAATCCCAGGTGTATCTGGTCTCGCTTCCTTTATCTTTCCCCAATTAATGTTCTCCCTTGTTAAAGGGATAAGCAGAATTTGCATCATGAGCCGAAACAATTTAAAAAACCATCAAAATTCGATTTTGGTATTTTGTTACTGATGTGCTAACATAATCTGACAAGTGGTATGGATGCCTAATACGTGTATTAAAGACAACAAGCCAGTACTTTTATCTGATTCTGTAACTTCATATTATACGTGCGTATCAAAATTCCGCTTTGAGATCAAAAAGGCATTGCACTGTGAATATCCCAGATTATAAAGCATAATCCTGCTGCACCAGGCATGGCCTGCCCAACAGCCTTACCTTCAAACACAAACACCTAGTGCAGAGTCTTTGTTAGTTATGTAATAGATTTTTCACTTATTGGTCATTCTTTTTAGTCCTACAAGAAATAGTTATAGCGAATTATACATAATTATTTTATTATAAGCTAAAAATGCCATTATCTATGTTTTTTATTCTCTGTGCATCTATCGCTGCTTATCACTTGTAAAAAGGTCGAGTCAAACAACTTATAGAGCAAAAAGTTCTTGGAATCGTTTTATTTGGTTTAGGGCAAAATCTTTCTCCGAAAGATTGAAAAAAAAATAACCGCTTTCACAAGACAAAAACATGAATTCATTTAGTTTTATTATTATTGACTATTATTATTTTAGCTTATTGTAAATCTATGATGAGCTCGCCTATCCAGGTAATGAGTTACAACATATATCGTAGTCTGTCATCTACATGTACACTGTAAACGATCAGATGTCTTGGCCTATTATCCCCTCTTTCAATATGAATATAGATTTCAAGACAAAACCAACCAATAAATTACAAGCTGTCTTCATTTACAAGTCTTATCGAGTCAAAATTGGCTTTAATCCGCTTTCAAAGACACCTCTTAGTATAGCGGTGCGGATTTGAGGATTTCAACTTTTATGGGCGACCGATGACGCGTCTTCCCTTCCGCTTCCGTTCAAAAAATTATCATCCCTGAGACATTCTTGATTTTATAATATATTGATCCATTAAAAAGTTCATGCTCCTACCTCTTCATGCTTTCCGTCGAACTCTTTCATCCTCTCTCGCTTACCGTTTTCTTTACATATCCCTCGTATAGCCTTCAACTCCTCCATTCCCCCTGCGTTAAATAAACGAACTCTAACGAAAAGCAGGCTTGCATGCATGCTTAGTATGATCGTATTCTGGCTAACAAGACACTGACATCATGTCTCAAGACCATGAATTGTCTCAAAAAGGGTTTGCCAAGCGTGCTATTGATACCAGTTGTTATGCAAGTTCTCTTTTTCTTCCCCTTTTTAGCTCCCTTCCTTGTTACTAGTTTTATAGTTCTTCCAGAGTTTCGTCCTATCTCGCTTGATTATGTCCTTTAGCTCCTTTATCATCTCAGGGAAGACGTGTGCGTCACCACTCATTATCGCGCTACAACCTTGCAATCGACGCTCATGTGAGTTAGCGATGGTGCGTTGTCTTTACAGCGTGATGCGTGGCGCTCTGTAAACGGTTCGCAAAATACAAAGCCAGAGTCTACATGCCTCACTGCGTGCCCAAACCGCGCAGGCACGGGACCCTTACTAGCGCCTTCGGCGCTATTATATAGAGTTCTGGCTGTAGATACAGTAGGGCGCCATCTATGATTCGTGAAAAGTCATGTGGAAGAACATTCTAATGACATCAATAGGGCTTCAGGGTACATTCCAGAAGTTTCCCCGCATTTCTGAGCTCTTCTGAGCTCTTCTGGTTCTCTTTTTTTTTTTTTTTTCTATTGCTTGCACACACACCAGTTATGACACAAAACAGGTATATATTTATATTGTATACTTTAGACTAATTTATAATATCTTATGTGCTAATTTATGACTAATACTCAAAGTGAAATAAAGCATTGCCCCCTATATTCTTGCGGAGACTGTAACACCACCACCTCCCTCTAAAGAAGAAAGTGGTGCATGAAAGCAACTTTCGCCTAACATATTTAAGGCTCTCAATATTCTTAAACTTACTATACATAACTTATTAACAATGATACGTTGCATTTTAAAAGCTTTACGGTTTCTGACTTAATTAAACAATTCTGGATAGGCCATCAGCCATCACATATTCTTTGCCTCTGATGTGTCGATGTCTAAGGTTGTACTCTTACAGCGTCAAACTCCACCTCCTAACCTATGATTCTTAGTTATTGTTTTTCATCCTGGGATGAAGGCTGAATGAGGGGGTTGGATCTGCTGAGAAACAAAGACTGGGTGCACTGTGTGGTGCCCAAATATCATCAAAATGACCCCTAATCGCCAAACTCAGAGCATGGACAATCTTCTCAATAGTGGAGTAATTTCTTTGGTGCTGGTAAACTTCTTGGAGAAAACGAAATAGGGTGTTCTATTCGGTCTCTCCTTCTTGCATAAGAAACTCCACCACACCCTATGATAACTGGCCATCTATTTTTGGCACAACTTGAATTGCGGGTGGATCTGAAAGTATGGCAATCAGAAACTGTTCACTAATCAGTATAGGCTTTGATTTTCTGGAAACTAATTGCACATTCCTGCGACCCAAACAATGTGAACATTTTGGCTAGCCTTGTCAAAGGACTGGCAATATCATGCAAAGTTTGGACAAAAACTCCTGTAATATACCGAGCCATACCTTAGAATCTCTGAAGTTCTTTCCTGTGGTACTAGGTGCTGGGAACTTACCATTAGCTTTAAATTTCCCTTGGACAGCTTGACCTTGTCTTGACCTACTACATGACATAAATATGGTGACATAGGCATGGCAAAACTCACTCTTGAACAAATTGACTGTCAATTTGTGTTCAGACAACTTCTGAACACAAGCGATGGAGCTGCCCAACGTGTTGTTCCCAAGACATGGAATGATACATCAAATCATCAACATAGGCTACACAGCCTTCTATGTCAGCAACTATAATGATTTACCATTCTTTGAAAGGTTGCCGGTGCGTATTTTCATACCGAAAGGCAATAACTTGATCTGAAAAAGCCCATCCGCGCAGCGCGGCAAAATGCTGAAATTATTTCGCAGGATCGTAAGGGCGAACCTGTCAATACCCCTTTAAAAGATCAAACTTAGTGACGTACTTTTGACATTCCAATGTTGTCAATTGCCAGTCATACAATAAGAGGTATTAAAATGGGAATCAGTCTTTGACATTGGATTACCCTTACCTGAAGTCTGTCACAATCTAAGCGGAACCATCAGGATTTATGACCAAATAAATAGGGAGCAACTCCATCACTTGCTTTGAGTTCAAATATTGTTTAGCCAACATGTACTCTATCTACTGTTGATGATTGTTCTTCTTCATAGGTATTACTCTGTAAGGGTGCTGTTTTTTATTGGATGCACAATCACCCACATCACCATCATGGTAAGCAGCAGTGCCGTTTACTAGAACATCAGGAAAAATATCTCAACTCATGATCAACATCTTGATTTCAAATTGTTGATTTTCTGAAGATGGCCTAGTTTTATATCCAAATTCTTGAGAACATCTGAATTTGCAACTTGATTGGATAGTCATGCTGTTGTCCTGAATTTGTTGACATTTGGAGCAACTTCAAAATTCAATGATTGTCTCATGTGTAATGGTATCAGTAAGCGACTACAGAGAACCACTGGCTTTTGCAATGGGCATCATCCTTCTACCTACATACTCTTTTTTTACTTCAACATATTTAATGGCATAATTGCCCCCTACTCTAAGCCTATCGGCCGTTTTTTGACTATGTAGTCAACTTCATTTACTTGTGGACTCCGGACTGTATAGGACCATGCGTATCTGACGCCATGACAGTGGGTTGTCAGGGATTGGAACAAGGCTAACAACTTGAGTTCCTGGCTAAAGACCCTACTATTGGCATCTTGACCCGTCATACCACTCTTCATTTTGCGTACTGGGGATTGCTTCAAATCCCCCTAGCAATTTCTATATCCCTATTGAGACGTATACTTAATTTGGAAACATAGCCAAAAGGTTGGCTGTCAGTGCCACATCAGCCATTCTACCTTTAGAGTTTCAAGCACGCGACCGCGAAATGTACGCCCAAAAACTAACTCAAAGCGGAATAAGAAACTAGGGTTCTTGAACTCTGACTATCCTTGCAGCAAAACAATAACAAGTTGGTTGAGTTGAACTCCCTCATCCCGTCCTTCTCAAATTCCAAACAGTAAGTCTTATATATTCTTCAGAGGTCTTGCGATGGAATCTCTCTAAAGGCTCCTTGCGGACTCGGCATGGTAGGACCTGGGACAGATAATAGCTCTATCCCTAACTCATGACATTCACTTGCTGAAATAGCCCCGATGTAAAATTGACCCCTCATCTGACTGAATTGACTTAGGTAGCCAAATACAGAGGAAAACTTGTCAAAAAGCATTCACTCGGTTTTAGCCTTAGTTATTCCTCAAGGGTTTATCAGGCTTCAGGACAACCTGGTAGAGGCACATGATAGTCAATAGTACTGATACCAGACTCAGAGCGTCCTACCACAGTCAACTATACCCTACTAAATGAGCCCTCTCCGAATGCCGATGGTATCTGGTTGGGCAGAGGCGCTGGCGGGATTTTCTCGATAGGCTTATAGCCCAACAACTTGACACTGATGCGACAAGATCTACAGTATTCAGAAACATCCTTACGAAGTGTACGAGACGACACCAAAAGTGGTTACAAAATCATATCATGTGTCTTCTTGACTCTTGTCCTGCCATAGGACTATCAAGGGCAATGCTGATGGCTCGCTATGATAAACCTTTGGGACAACTACCTGATGAATAACTTTCCACTTATCATTTGCCGGAGCATCACGTGGCCTCCATTTCCTCATCAGCCCTCCATTGTGTTTGTAAAAAGCACAAAGGAACGTCCTCATGACTAACGCGGGTTATGCACCTCTGACTAAAACATTCCTCTGCGCTGCAGGCAGATCATTCTCTGTTAAAGAACAATGTTATGACTCAAGCGGATCATCATTCATTATCCCATACTATGCGACTGCTACAATGCCTGACTCTTGTTTGGAGAACCTGTCTCCCCTGAAGAGGGAAGCTGACCTGGTTCATCTAATTTTGTCCATTGAACGTCGTCCTCTAATATAAATTAGGGGACATGGTCTCCTCCTTTCTATCACTATTTGCTTCAAGCATGGCTTTCCTAGCCATAATCCTGAGTATGCACACAGGCGTGATAAATAAACTGCACTATTCTTATCATCAATATTTATTTCTCGTCGCAGGGATGTGGGATAACAATTGTCGGGTGTTGTACTTTCCCGACCTGCCAACTCATTCCCTAATAACATTGAAACCCCTTTGACTGGAAGAGTTCAGGCACTTACACCAACTTGACATGTATCTGAGACCAACTCAGACTTCAAATTCACCTTGTGAAGGGGGACACTAATAACATCCATACCTATACTTGCCGATACAAAGCATTCTCACCTGTTGAACTTTCTTACTAAAGGGAAATAACCCCCCCTCCAAAATTACTGAATGAGGCCAACCAACAAGTGTCAGCTGATCTTATCAGGTTTTGGAATTCAACTTGTCACCATAAAGCGACACTGAACCCTCCAAACCAAATGACGTCAACGTCTTCCCTAAACTCTCAGAACTCAGCATATTCATGTTAATAGCCTAGGCGAACTAACTGTGGTCTTAAATGCGACACAGCAAACCTGTGGAGAGCAGGACTTCTGCTTCATGGCCATCTGCTATCCCATCAACTTCCAACAAATGTCGACACCAAAATGACCTGAATCCTTGCAATATGTGCAAGTTACATCTGACTTACAACCATTCCCTGACTTTGCCGTTTGCGCACTAGAAGGACCTTATTCCCCTGACTAGAGGAACCTGAACTGGCACTGTTCCGTTCTTTAGTAGTACCGCTCTGACTTCCCTTGAATGATTATTGGTAAGGCCTTATTGAAATTAAAAACTCTTGTAATTACAGACTTAACTTAATTAGGCCACCACGTACTATTGCTGGACTCCCCCAACTTATGGGTGTGAGGGCGTAGCGTAATCATCTGCTATTGTTGCTGACATTTTTCAAATCTTAATATTCGCGTTCATCCAAATGAGTTTTTATGTTCGGCATGAATGCCCACTGTGTTGGAATTGCCTCAATTAAAACCAAATGCCTAAGTTGATTAAAATCTTGTTTAACTTCCTTGGAAGTGAGCAACCTATTCCAACATATTGTCCTGAACTCTAGCAACTCAACGTAGAGTTTGCTCTTGCAAGTTTTTCGCACTCCGAAATTTTGCCTATACGCCTCAAGCACTAACTCATAGGCCTAAAGAATAGACTGCTTTACAACTTCATAATCACGTGCCCACTGATCAATTGATAGCGACGAGTAGATCTCTCTAGCTTTCCCAATAAAAACAGTTATGAAGCAATGTTGTTCCATTGCTCTAGGCAACTCATACTTCGGCAATCTTCTCGAGTGCAAAAATACTTGTCAACTTCTGTTCCCTAAATGTCGACAATTGATTATTCCTAGTGGAATCAAACCTGAGTGTTGTGAGAGGGCCTTGATGTGCCTTTTTCTAACTTTTCTGTTCTAATTTTGTTTTGACTTCTTCAATTTCTCTGCCAACTTCATTCGTTCCTCCATGCTAATCTGCTCTTCTTTTTCTTTGTTAACCAGTTCGTAATTTGGCATATAGGTCTTCGTTGTTTTAGTGGTTTTTCTAATTCAAATTTTCCTTCTCTAATCATATCTTTCTTTCTAAAGCCAATTTGTCTTGTCTTCCTTTTCTTCCATTGCCAATCCATCTTGCCTTTCTTTCTCTTCCATTGACTAACTAGCTTGCCTTCTTTTTACTTCTCTTGCATTGTAATTTTAAGCCATTTCTAATTGCATTTACATCTCCAATAGTTCATTTTCAATAGGACTATCTGAGGCTCATCCTAAGAAATTTCACTAATTTTCCAAACATCCCATCGCTTAGTAAATCTTCCTCAACAACGATGTGTTATCCAACTGGTTGTTAATTAACTGCCTTTCTCAATAATGCTTAATTCCATCCCATAATACTTAGCCAATTCCATTAAATCTGGCTTTTTGAGCAAATCAAACTTCTCACGCGCTCGTAACATCTTTAACAACTCTCTGCGTTTAAACGCATCGTGTATCGAACACTTCCTTACAAAGAACAATATAAAGCACAGATATCAAAGTTAAAAACACAATCAAAATTTGTTATCGTAATTTTAAACATATTTTGACAAGTGTATTTCGACTCGAGCCCCACTTTGTTACGACGTCACTTAGACCCAAGGCAAAA
This sequence comes from Ophioderma brevispina, assembly GCA_023653785.1. Taxonomy (NCBI): domain Eukaryota; kingdom Metazoa; phylum Echinodermata; class Ophiuroidea; order Amphilepidida; family Ophiodermatidae; genus Ophioderma; species Ophioderma brevispina. The sequence goes on along the minus strand of JAMKCH010002615.1, from coordinate 82,674 downwards.
CACCTCTAAACTACGGATTCAAACTCCCGAATAACTAGACCATACACTGTGAACTATGCATACAAATTTTAAACAAGTATTATTTTAATTGTGTGGTGTCTAATTCAATTCCATTCAACATCCATTAGGTATCAATAATCAAAGATTAAATCTATAAATAACGTTATATTAATTAATGAACTACTAAATTAATACCTGGTGTGTTGCCGCGACGCGTGGCTTGCAAGCAAATAATTTATAAAGGTTGCAGAATCTTGCAAAGACTCCTGGCGCATATTCTCCCGCAAAACTTCAATTTCCACATAGCGCCGGACGCGGTTCCACGGACGACTTTCCTTACTGAAGAAACACAAGATCCTAAGACTCCGAAAGCTCGAGCAGACTAAATAGAAGTACCAAAAGAAAGTGCTAGCTTGTTTATCCTTGGTATAACTTGAGGCCCCGCGAATACAAAATCCGAAGTCGCGCGACACCGTCGGACGACTACTGGAGCTGAGACTACTATGACAAACATATTATCCACTATTATGGAAGAGTTGTACTAGCACTGTGATTAGTGTCACTGTCAACTGGAACTCTGCTAATAACTTGGAGTAATTATGACCCTAATACTTGGAGCATATGAGTATCGAAACTCTCCCTTGGAGTAATATGTTGTAATACTCTGCTCCATCTTCTCTCCCAGCGGACTTTATATATACCTCTCAAAAATTCTAGAGGGATCCAGTCCTGTCTATATGAGTCATGTAATAAAATATAAGTCCATACACATAATTCTGTGATTCTTAGCTCCAATGTTCCCATATTAAAATGTTAATAGCCCATCACCCACAAACAGCACTGTGCCTGTAGATACAGTAGCGGCGCCATTATGATTCAGAAAAATTCAGTGGAGCACATTCTAATGACATCACCAAATAAGGTTCAGGGACATTCCAGAAGTTTCCCAGAATTTTCTGAGATCTTTGGATCGTTCGATTTGCTGTACACACACCGTTATGCACACAAAACAGGTATATTTTATAGTATTATTAGACATAATTATAATATTTATGTGCTAATTTATGACTAATCTTACTTTCAAAGCAGGAAATTAAATCATTGGCTAATCTTGGGGATGTAACACAGTGCCTTCGATTTTTTAGGTACACTGATGAGGAAATCTCTAGTTGGCACCTTTAAATGCACTATCAGGGATTTCCTAAATCAGAAACATCGAAAAAATTATCAAAAAAATCACCATTTTTGCAGTGTCGGTAACAAGTACAGGTATCCTAACTACCTGCACAAATGATAAGACCAGATAGAACTTTTATAAGCGGTAAAATTGTATATTTTAGTCATTACTGTCCGTACGGAACTTACTACAAATGTGAGAACTAAATGCGAGATTCATATCTTTGAACATTGCATTTTGGATTTTCTTCAATTGTCAGTCGGAAAAAAGTACTTATGAGAATTCTACAGCTTATTCTTCACGTTTTAAGATTACTAGGCAACTTTTAAATATTTGTCTCTTTCGGATGAATCACTGATAGTGTCTTTAAGCGTCCCCCTTTTCAGGACAAGTTTTGGTCTCAGAACTAGAATTTTAGCCAAATTTCAGAGAACCCAAGCCCTTGCAAATTTCTCAAATTTCAGTACCAGCCCCGGCCCCCCGACTTTCGTAGACGAAATCAGTTCACAAGCCCCAAGTTCGGAAAACGTCAGGGCAGCCAACATTCCTACCTGAAAAAAAAGTTACGTGCCTCCGAACCCGTTCATGTCCACATGGGGATATTCACCAAAAATGATGTAATCCGAATGTTGGTATATTCACCGATACCCGATCATTTCCACATGCTGATATCACTGAAAAAAGTGTATCCTCAGCATGCATGGCATGTGGCTTTGTTTTATGTATTGCATCCGATCGCGTATACATTTCCACATTGAATGAATTATTGCACCGAAAAAAATGTGGATTATCCGCATTTCCGTTCAGTTAGTGCAAGCGTCCATGATTTGATATTCATAATGTGTATAACAGTGTATCAAGTTCATTTTTTCAGTTCAGAGCAAAGATCATTATTAGTCAATATATATGAAAGCTTTCAATTGATGATAAAGTGCATTAATGACAAGAAAGCGACTGCAATCCCCCTTTAAAGTATTTAAAAATGCCTATCAAATTGAAATCAACTATATTATTTTGTAAATGCGACACATGGACAAGTTAGATTCAAGTGATTCACGGTGTCCCCGTCTCTTTGGTGCAGTTTCAATGCGCTTGAAATATTCTCTTATTCATTTTCAAAGGGAAATAATTCACACAACTTGAAATGTGGTCAGCAGTTTGGTACTTTGAGCATAACTCCATGCTTTGAGTATAGGCCAAAACAGTTCACGCAATGGTATTGATTATTGTTAAACACGGTTGCCCCACAGACAGGCTCCAAAATAAGAATTAGGGCGGGCACAGCAATTTGCCCAGTTTAAAAAGGGCACCAAGGCATTACATGTTAAAGAACAGCAAAATTGTTAGGGCACCAAGGCAAATGGTATACCCATTAAGGCAAATTCCCTTAGGTGCCTTAGGTTATTTTGGTGCTTCCATAGACTAACTTGTGTGCGCAAAGTGGCTTTTGACCACTCTCCACAGCCCGGAGGGTTTTGGGGTTTTGGTCGGGTACCCATGCTCGTTCCAAAAAAAAGAGGGACTAGCTGCAAATGCGGGACTACCGCTAGGGTATCAAATTCAGGTAAGATTGTGACTGGCTCATTGAAAATCATGGGAAAATTAACTTTAACATGTCAGTAAAATAACCCTGCAGTGTGTAATTTTCTTACAGTAGTACAAGTGTTATTTTTCTCATATATTGGTTCTTTAAAAGGTATATTTTTTATTCACGTATTGAAAGCAGGTCCCGCTAGAGGTATAATTTTACCGCAAATTGGTCCCGTTATGGGTATATTTTCACCGAAAATGGGTATAATTTAACTGAATACTGGTCCCGTTAGGGGTATATTTTCACTGAAAATTGGTCCCGTTAGGGTCACTTTCAGAACCCCTGGTACCCAACATACCTTTCAGAACCCCCCCCCCCCGGGCTACACAGCCGTGTTTTGTTAAGTTTGGTTTTCAACGTCATTTTCACCAGGTTCTACCCAGATATCGTAGTTAATGAATATCTTCAAACGAATTTGAATAGTCCACCGTCTTTTGAGAAATTTTAAGACAAAATAGTGTAAACCTTTTTGAGTCCACTCTTTATGTGCAGTCCATATCAAGCATTAAATATCAATCACAATTAAATAGGCCTACTTTGAACGTTGAAGGAACTAGAATGAGCTGCGATTTTTACTTGATGTGAGCTAGTGGTCTGTTGTCAAGTTTATTCCAGGAGGTCGGACCACAAATTTGATCGAGTTTTCCGATTAATAAGAAGAAAGGCATATAGGAGTCTGGTTATGATGAACATCTCTTGTATTGTATTACAAATTCACTAATTTTTTGGGTAAATAAACATCAAATGATTTTGAAGGTCCTTGTTGGAGTAGCGATCATGCAGTTCCCATTGCCCTACAACTAATACATTTATACGATAAGTTTAAGGTGCATTTCTGATTCCAGTACCTTCTTTTTATTCATTGTTTCACTAGATATCCTTAAGAAAAGCTTATTCCCCCAAATTTGAGATCATTCCGATCTTGCGTTTTTGTGTGTATGAGGAATTGCTTGTGTCCGACGGTCCACACTCTAAATAGAAGTGTAATAATATGGCAACAGTATTTAACATTCAACGTGTTAAAACAACAACACCACTTGACCTCTTTGACTTGGTTAAAGGTCGCATAGGGGTCAATACAATATGAATTGACACTGTATTAGTCAATGATGCATGAGACCAAGATTGGTCAAAATACAGGAAAGAATGTGAGTGCTAGAGTAAAAGAACATATGAAGTAATAGCTTTGATTAACAATAAAACTTTACATTGCCATATAACCTTTACAGTGATTAAATTATTAGCACTCAGTGGTTGATTATGAACACTGCAACATGTTTGTAGCTGTTATATCATAATGTACAGGCAACATGTTCTATTTCGATGTAAACGTGTTTTTAGTGTTAGGCCTAACAAATTAATTACTTTCATTTACACTCCCGTATTCTTTCCTGTATTTTGACCAAACTGGTCCATGCCTCATTGACTAAGACAGTGTCAATCTATGTATTGACCCCTATGCGACTGAACCTAGTCAAGAGGTCAAGTGATGTTTTGTTTTTAACACGTTTAAGTGTTAAATAACTGTTAGCCATATCATTAACACTATAGGCCACTCTGTAATCCCAGTGTCAACTCGTGTTGAGTGGCCTGCAATTGTCCAAGTACCAGAGAATTGGGGGAAAATATTAAATCAATAGTTTCCTTTGGATCTTTGTCTTCGAAAAGATGTGTGCAGGGGTGTTTTCCTTCTTGATTTAGGTCCCTGAGCGATGCGCTGGCAAAAACATGCTTAAAAATTAAACACTTTTCTAACACTATTTTGCCCCACTTTTTTCTAAACATTTTCTCGAAATGTCGTTTAATATCTAAAGCACCCTTTATATCTAAACATGTTTTTAAAATCTAAATATGTTTTAGGTATTTGACTAGTAGTTGTTTTTATACATTTGAATGCCAAGTGTTTAGGAATTAAACATGTCAAATCTCTAAACCTAATTGTACCCGTTTCTAACACTGTTTTTGCAGTGCCGCCGCCATTCATAAGTTAAGATCATGTTCGCAAAATATGGTCCATTTTATTCTCTTTTGGGTGCTCTCAAAATACACTCACAGTTTTTTACCCATACATCAATTTGCCAATTTTAGTACATTTAGCAAACATGCCTCCTTCCGGCGGCCATAATGAACGCTTAATAAGCCCACTTCAGGATGGAAAAACCTTATTTTGTCTAGTCCGTTGTCACGAGCGAGCCAGTCCGAGCTTTTTAGAGTCCGTCGAACGTTATGTTTTGAGTTTCACCTCTAGTGAACCTAGGTTTGAAAATTAAGGATTCCTATAACCTAAGTTTGATTTCCATTGTCCTAGGGCTATCGGTAATAACACGCATGTCTGTGGACTATAGGTAATAAAAAGAAGAATCCTAGGACATTTTAAATAGCGGGACTCTGAAGTTTATTAAATTAACTAAATCTCAGGGTCCTAAATTTTGAGGGTCCGGTACCTGAGTGTACTAGTTTGTGAGTGTCCTGCAGTTTAATTCAGATCCTAGACCATTATTTTTTACATTTAGGGTCCCCTATGGATACCAAGTTTTGATACTCAGTGTCCTGGGGACTAATCGGTAGGTCCTAATGATACGTATTCCAATTGACTACGTGTAATAAGGAAGAGTCCTAGGACTTAAACTAGTGGGACTCTGAAGTTTTATTACATTACACAAATCTCAAGGTCCCTAAATGTTGAGGGTCCCGCGACGGTGTTTACTAATCGTGGTGTCCATGCGATTCTAGACGCTCATCCACGTACTTTTTCATTCCCGAGACATTTCATCCCTGCGACGATTCATCCCCGACACATTTCATTTCATCCCGCTACGATTTCCCCTAAAATGAAATTGATTGTTTCGTTTTTTTAATGTAACAAGTGATTAAACTAGCGAATTAGGAATAAAATAAATTTAATTAATCTAGAAAAGTCGGCGGTACCTGTAAAAGTAGGCATATATTGCGGGATGTCGCATGTCGATCGCTGGTTCAATCGGCCACTCAATGACGTGACTTACACTCCTTTATTTACTACTTATTCCAGAAAGGTATAAGTAACCACATGCAATGTATGCTGCCACGTTGTTTTTATGAATAATCACTATATAAATTACATTTAAACTTAGAATTTAACAATTGTAAAGATGCTTACAATCGCCGGCTTTGCTGTCGATCGCGGTGCAAAATTCTGCACCCTGTATCTTTGTATATGCACTAGCTGCGAGAGATATTGTTGAATGCTTAACTTGTTACGTCGGGGGTTGGATCTTGTTATCTTGAGCAAGAAATGACATTTGATTCTTTCACTCAAAATGCCCAATTCTTCCCCAAGTTTCACGTGGATAATGACTTGTGCATCTTTATTAGCTGTTTAGATCTATGTGTCCGTCCCATCCCTCCAATGATAATGTGAGTGGCTTTTGAAGGCTAAGGCTACTGGGGCCAGTTGACTGGTTTCCACTTGGATTGCGTGGGAATTTGTTGAGTATGTGCATATGAATTGGCAGTAAATTTTGTTCACACCTTTTATCGTGGTTACTGATATTGTATGGATTACAATAATTCAACCCTTTTTTGGGTTCATTTTTGGTTTTAAGTGACCCTTTAGTGGTCCACACCGTAGAAAGAAAAAGGAGATCTATTATCTCAGACATAATATGAGGACAATTATGCCAGAAAGAAGAATCGCAATTTTTTTTAAACCTTTTTTTCATATTTGGAATATTACCTATGTGTTTCTAACACACTCCGTTAATGAATTAGCCAATACCCAGTATTTAAAGCAATATAGCGATTTTTTTTAAGAGCGCCACCAATTTTCAAAAAATTTGAGATATTTACACATTTGCATTGGTACCTGCTGGTAAACTATAACTTTGAATGGTTATAAGCTCGAAAATGACTGTCAGTGTGTGCAAACGACAGAATATTATCGGAGATCTCTGATAATAATTCGACGGTTGTTGGAAACGGCCTTTCATATGAATAGCCGGAAATAGGCGCCATGTACGTTGTCTACGCTCTTCTATTAGTTGGTTTAGAGGTAATGTTTCAATGAGGTGCACAAATTTCATCATGGACGACATAAACTTAATACGCCGTAAATAAATAGGGTCTAAAACGAAGGCTTCAATATGGGCCATCTTCATGATAAAGAAAAAGAAGATGGTTAAAAAGTCAAAACCAAATCTGAGTAGCCCCGGACCCGGTTAAATTCGAAGGATCATGGGGAGTACGAGTTTCAAGCAAAATCTTTAAAATGCACAAATTAGCGCAATTCAACTAAGTTGAGCTGGGTGAATAAAATGAACATTTTTTGTAATTACCCGGTAATTTATTTTTTTTTCGCCAACATCATGACAAATACGGGTGTAAGATAAAACGATACAACACTCGTAACAACTTGATTAATGTTCAGATGACGTAAGTTTGTCGCACTTCACGAGGACAAATAGACATAATTGTGTGATTGAGTTGGATGTTTTAATTTTTTAATATAACTTTTTGGCTTCTGTTTCCTGGATTAGTTTTTTGTAACAAAAAAAAAAAAAAAAAACTTTAAAAAAACACAAATCCCCCCCCCATTAAATATACACCTGGAAGGTATGATGTTAGTCCAATGTTCAGGTATGATGATGTACTTTCATCACAATCATTCACCACCCCTTGACAATATAGCATGTACTTGTCCAACAACACCTTGACAAATAGGCATGGGGAAAATTATCAATAAATAAGAATCTAGCAAAATGATAACATACAGACTTATATTAGAGATATTATTCTTTTATTTTTTACCAACAAAATGACAAATAGGCAAGTAAATATTAGTTACATACCTTTATCAACAAATATAGTAAAACAAATCGGGTCAGGTCAGGTTCTTTAGGCCAGGAGGCCAGGAGGACCTGCTACTGGTTCCTGGTAACCAGTACTACCTGTCCCAGGGCCGGGTTGTCGGCGGCTAACCCGACTCCCCCATCATGTTTTTTGTTAAGAAAAAACAACCGAATTAGGAGGTTATCTGGTTACCCTGGTAGAACTAAAAATACAATCTACCTGTAAGAGCGCCAGCTCTGGAGAGCTAGGCGGCCATCCAGCACTGCTTCCATGCTGCCCTTGCATTTGGGGGGAAATCCCAAGGCTAGGGCCACCGCCGATAACGGTGGTTCGGCGTCAAGAATGTCCTCCGCCGATTAAAAACCGTCTCCAAGAAAGCTCATGAAGACAAATACAAGAGGGCACCAACCCCCGCGTTTTGGGTGGGTGTCACCTACCTACCATAATAAGAAAGCTAAAGTGAATCACCCCCCGGACCGCGCAGCGTTGCTTGCATATGACGGGCTTAAAACCTGACGAGCGGCCCGGGGTGAGGGTTTGAAGTCTGAATGTAGGGATCATGAGAGGGGAAGGGGTGTGGAGATTTGGCGAGATTAAGGAAGAGAAGGTTGATGTGGTGTGGTGTACAGGAAGATTGAGGTTGGAGAGGGGAGGGGCTTAGGATGGTGGGAGTTGATGGAAGAAGATAAAGTGTGGTGTGCAGGAAATAAGGATGGATTGGGGGAGTGGGAGTAGTGGTTAAGGAGGACCCTGTGTGAAAGTAGTTATGTGAGAGGGAGGAGCGATAGGTGCTGACTGTGGTAATGTTTTTGAGGAGGAGGTAGTGAGGCACATATGCGGCTATGCTCCGCCGAGCGGCTAGGAAAGCATGAAGAAAAGGAGCTTTTTATGATGATATGGCAGGGGATGGGATATGCAAAGTTGGGTGAATTAGTTCTCTGTGGTTGGATGATTTTTCACTGGCATGTGGGAAAAGGATCGATGGTTTGGGGGGGGGGGGTTCAGTGAGGGACGGGTTTTGGAGAGAAACCTTGAAGGAAGGATGCTGTTAGAGTTTTTTGATGAGAAGGAGGTTGTGTGTGCGAAGACGTGGTTTAAGAAAGAGGCACAAAATGAAAGTGACCTTTAGTTCAGCAGGAAATCCGAAAAAAAAAAAAAAAAAAAAAAAAAAAAAATCGAGATGATTTTGTGCTTGTGGGTAAGGATAGGAGAAAGTTTTGTTTTGAAGAATGTTAAGTAAATGAATTCCCTTGGAATTACAACATAGGGTTGGGGGTTGCCGATGTGGACAAGTGGAAGGTGAAAAAAGTGGTGATGAAGGTAGTGGCATGTGAGGAGGAAAGTGTGGAATCTGAAAGAAGAAAAGACAAGAAGAATGTTTTGACAGATGAGAAGTGTGGGCTAGCTTTGTGGGGGATGTGTCCGACCTGTGGGGGGTTTTCAGGAGGGGTGATTTACGGCTGTCGTGATGAAGTTGGGTGTGGATAAAAGAAAGGGAGTAGACTACAGGAAAAATATAAACGGGGTGGTGGTATGATGAGGTGAAGGAGGCGATAGTGGAGAAAGAAGTAGTTCGTATAGTAAATTAGAAAATGGTACGGAGAGATAAAGTGAGGTATAAGAGATTGAAGAAGCGAGCAAAGAAGTGGTTGCGAGTGCTATGTAGGAGGAGGCTGAGAAGGGGGTGATGATGAGGAGAACCCAAACCATGTTTATAAGTTAAGTGATATCCAATGAAAAAGGAAGGACCAGATGTTGAAGGTCGGAAGAGTAATGAGGGAAGTTATGGAAAGTTGAACTTCGTGAGAAAGATAGAGGCAGGGTCTGGAAAGAGCATATGGAGAGAATCGTGAAATGAGGAGAAATAAATGGATCAGAGGGTGGGAGCTGATGTGGTGGAAGGGCCAGTTTGAGAGAGTCAGTCAGGAGAAGTGTTAAATGCCAATTCCGAGGAATGAAAACAGAAATGCTGCTTGGACCCTCGGAAGTTGAGTTTTGAGATTATGGCGAGTGGAAGAAGGAGATAGTATGTGTGATGTTGGAGTTGTTGTCAGAGGGTGTTTAGATGGAGGAGGCATGCCGGTGGAGTGGTGGGCTGTGTGTGTGTGTTAGTTCCAATTTTAAAGGGAAAAGGGGCTTGGCAATGAGCTGTGGTCGCTCCCCGTACGGGGTGTGGAGTTTTTGTTGGAGCCTGCGATGAAAAGTGTGGAGAGGGTAACTAGAGAACAGAATTCGGAGGATATTGAAAGTGGATGAGATGCAATTTTGGTTTTTTATATGCCAGGGAAGGAAACGATGGATGCAGTGTCCTTTTGAGGAGGATCAAGAGGAATATCGAGCAAAAGGGAAGAAGCTGTATATGTGCATTTGTGGACCTGGAGAAGGCCTTGTGATAGAGTACGAGGAAAGTGATGGAGCGGGCGATGAGGAAGAGGGTATACCAGAAGTGGTGGTTTAGAGCGGTGATGAGTCTGTATGAAAGGAGCAAAAACAAGATTTGAGTAGGGTCGGAGTTGTCTGAGAGTTTGAGGTGAAGGTGGGTGTGCATCAGGTCTGTGCTGTCGGCCGATTGGTGTTTGGACAATGGTGGTTGATTGTTACGGAGAGTGGCAAAAGAAGGTTTGATGAGTGGCGATCTGACTGTATGCTGATATGATTTATTTTTTAAAATGTGTGCGACAATGAGAGTGTTTGAGGGAGAAGTTTTGGACGTGGAGAAGAAGGCAATTTGATAGTAAGGGCCTGAAGGTAAACTTGGGAAGACTAAAGGATGGTGAGTGGGGAGGAAGGGGAAGGTTTTTAGTGAAGTAATGGTGGACCCATTTGGAATAGTGGAAGAGGGTGAGGGCACATTCATGTGGTGTGAGAAATGTGGGAAATGGAGTCATGGGAGATGCACAAAAGATGAAGATAGTGACCCCAAAGTTTGGCACCTAGCATTTTGTGTGTGGGAAGATGAAGAAGGAGTTTTGAGGAGAGTGGGGAAGGAGGTGGGAAAATTTTGTGTGACAGGTGTAAAAGGAAAGAGTTCCATAACCCTAGGTGACCGGATTAGTGCGGGTGGCTGGTGTGAGGAGCGGCTGTGACAGCCAGAGTAAGGTAGGGTGGGTGAAAGTTTAGAGAATGTGAGAGTTGTTTTACTGGGATGATATTCCACAGTAGTCTTTAATCCATTCGTTTACAAAAAAATGTATAACGATCGGTGAAAACAGTAACGATCCATATCCACATATTTTAGAGCAACCCTTTTATAAGAGTAATACATAATTGGCACAATGAGTTATTCTTTCATCATTGAAGTGTCTTTTATATGGTTCTCATTTTCGAAAACACTACTTCCAGCCTCTTCTGCATACTTTGGTAATACTGGAAATTTTTAACTTGCGGATGATTCCACGATGACGATGACAAATTAAGATGTGGTCACTTGAGAACAATTTATTACATTTAATCATTCATATTCCAGTGTAACTTTTCCCTTTTTACTGTAAAAGTAAGTCTTATAGTGTAAGTAGTTTTTTACTACTTATTCATATAGGCCCCTTTAGATTCCTGTACTTGTAATTTTGTTTTCAATAATCGAAAAAAAACATTCCCTTATTTCTTTGCGATTTCATTATTTTATCTTTACACAATTACTTTGATTTGATATATATCCTAATTTATGTTCCTATAATTATTATTTCTTTGTATACTGAATTCTGGATCATGATATTTTCTAAAATGTGGGGACTTCGCTATACGAATCTTTTGTTTTGTTTAAATACTCTCAGATTAGTGTACTATGTCAATATCAAATGATGCTATATGCGTTTTCTTTCACAACCTACCCACCAGCGTTTCCCCCTGTTTTCCTTTATTGTAAATCTAGTCCACTAATCATTATTATTACATTTCTATTTAAAGAATAATTCTAATGCGTATTAACCTTGGCAAAGAAAAATATTCCTCTCCATTAACAATATGATCAGCGACATTATTTAATCGCGAAAATAACGAATGACCCAATATTGCATGTACTTTTGTAATTGGGACAACCCCTTTCAAAGATCCATCCTGTGTTTACAAAGAATTGGGTAAAAAAAAAAAGAAAAAAAAAAAATAAAGGTACTTTGTCTACGTTTTATAGCTCTGATACTCTTTTATCGAAAGTTACACGCTCACCAATTCAGAACATACCATCTTTGCATTTTCACAGGCCACGTAGAACTGTCGACCTTAAAGTTTCAACGGTATACTTATTTATAATTATACTTTTATTATAATTATAAATATATTTTCTATACCGTAGTCTTTCAAACGTAGTCGCTTGAGAAAAAAATGTTTTGAAATTGTTCAAATCGGTTCACTTTATATATACACTATCATACGATGTACAATGAAGCGAATATAATCACTTGTCGTTGCGTGTGTTAATGTACCTGTGTAGACCTATCTAAACTTTTTTCAGTTAGACGAATCTGATTGAAGAATCTTCTGAAAAATGTGACAGAAGAACCTGTGATATTAATCAGCTTGAACAATACATACCATATCCAAGTATACTGAACACAAACAGAAATTATAAACAGTTTATTTTTGTGTTCAGTTTCCTTATACTTTATATAACATTACATAAAAATTATTAACTTTTTAGACTTCATTTACAATTACTAAATTCATTTATTATTTGAAGCACGGTAACGGAATTACACTAATTATATTAGGGTTGGGCAAAAGCACCAAAACATTTTTGAAACTAGTGGTTGCTATGCCAATTTGCTGTAGAAACCAAAAAAGACCTTTATTTTACATACGATGATGTCTGACGTCGTAAATTACGAAAATTCAAAAATGGCCGCCCAAAATACGTATTTTTCGACTCATCACCTATTTTTTGGGTAGATACCACTTTTAATATGTCTATAATAATAGGTTTATGGGGTCAAGAAACTCAAATCTGACCTTTTTACAAATTTACTTTACTCCTACCCAAAATTAGTTATGTGTGAATTTGAATAATTTTTTCATAATTTTTTAAAGTAATTATCACCATGCACCCTGCTTATGCTAAATATTACTATTATGTGTGCCTTTCAATCAACCATTTACTGGCTTGAAAAAGAGTGCGCATGTCCAATAGTGTGTGTTTCCCCTTTGGTTAGGATTCTGGTTCAAAAGTTATAAACCAGACTTGGGGTTAAGCCAGTGGAGTTCCTCTCATAGTTGATGATGTCAAAGGTCATAGACCAGTCATACATGGCCTATGGTTGGGTCAAACATTGGTTCAAAACTCACTCGCGCAAAATGCTCTCAACGAATCGCCGGAAGATCCAGTGTTCATCCTATCCAACATCACACCACCGCATCGCTCTCATCATTGCTTCCTCTCTCCCTCAGAATCCCCATCTCAATTTCATTTTTTGTCAGACCCCTGTCTCGCTCCCAACAACACATCACACTGATATTCCCAACTCCTTCCTCATAAAAATAATGCAACAGAAGTATTTCATAATAGATTGAGTTTGAGTTGGGATGACTCAACTGGAGTCGAGTCAAGATATCAACTAGTAACCCCAACCACGCAGCCAAGTAACCATTACTTTCTCTTTAAACTCAACTCAATTAAGCCCTCTCAACTACTCACTCAATCAATACTAATGCAACACCGTTGCATTTTTTTTCTATGAGTTTAATACACCATACCTTTCCTCTTCAAATAATATCCTTTTCCCTTGCAAAGCAACTCCCCACATCTCCTAAACTAAAAACTCACCCACCTATACCTAACTCTGCCTAGCTGTCACAGACACCTCGCATCCACCACCCCCCTGTCCCCTAGGTTCGTTTAACTCCGTCACCGATTCCACCTCATCAAGTCCATCACACAGCTTTTCCTCCAGTTCCACCATCCCTCCAACACCCTTCTCGCATCTTCCCCACATAAAATCTCTAGCCAAACACACTCTCTCTTGTACATCTCCCATGATCCATTTCCCACATTTCTCCACGTCCACTATACCTTACTCACTACCACCTCCCTCTCCACCCCCGCTCACCAGCACTTTTGTCAAGGTTTACCCTTCAACCCTTACTCTCAAAAGCCTTCTTCCACTTCCAAAACTTCTCCCTCAGTCCCTACTTGACTCACAACATCTCACTCATCAAACCTTCTTTGCACCTCAGTGACACTCATCCAATTGCAAATCATGGCGAAAGTAAAGAGTTTGATGTGCATCAACCACCTCCACCGGCAAAGCTTAAAAAAAATCAACCCCACTCTTAACTCTTGTTTTTTTGCCCTTCATACAACTCATCACTCTGGCTCTAACCATTGCCCTGTAATCCCTCTCTCCCCTCAACGCCCACGCTCATCACTTTCCCTGGTACTCTCTCAAAATGCCTTCTCAAGTCAATACAAAAAACCATATCAGCTTCTTAATTACGCGATATTCCCTTAGCACTTTATTCCGCCTCAACATAAAACTCTACTGCATCTATCGTTCCCTTTCCTGGCATACTTAAACTGCATCCCATCCACTTCCACTATCTTCGAATCCTATTCTCTAGAACCCTCTCAATTGCAAGTGTCATATCGCTATAGGCGCCACACTCATTGCATCCTTTCCCTTTTGGGAAAAATAAAAAAAGAATCCAAACGTAGGTAAACACTGCCTCAAAGCTATACACCCACTCTGACACAACTCAATTCATTCCTCACCAAATCACTATCTGCTCCACTCGCAATTAATCATTCAAACATCACTCTGAGGGTCAAGTGACAACTGACAAAGGGACTCATGTTGAAAGACAATCTATGCATGGCTAACAAGGATTGATGTCCATTTAGCATTCCAGGCCAATGGTTATGCTCAAATTGTATATGACTTATTCATATTTTTATTAGTCTGATTTATAGTTTAAAAAAACCAAATTTGTTGAAAAAAATACCCATAAAGACACAATATACTTAAACTTTGAGCAAAGCATGTGACAGTTATTCAAAAAATAATTGAAATATTATCAAAATTCACACATAACTCATTTTAGGCAGGGTTAACATTTTAAAAAAGTCAGATTTGAGTTTCTTGACCCAAAACCTACTTTATAGAGGACATATTATAAAAGTGGTATCTATCCATAAAAGTAGGCGAGAGTTGAAAATATGTCATTGTGGCGGCCATTTGGAATTTTTTCGTTAATTTAGCGACGTCAGACATCATCGTATGCAAAAATAAAGGTTATTTGTGGATTTCTACAGCAAATTGGCCATAGAAAACAATAGTTTTAAAATTTCATTTTCAGAAAAAAAGGTCCAATTTGGCCTCACACTAATTATATAGTGTACACAACTGTCTGACAATTGTTTGGGAGTGACTGTTACGTCAGAAGTCATGAATTGTGGTCTATATTATTAGATAAGATAGTCCTTCTGAACTTAATGCCCCCTAAGGCATTATTTTAAGGTGATTTGGGTCACGTTAGCCCTGCGCGCCACAGTGGCCCACGCAGATATTTCTGCCAAATTGTGACTTGGCGTTCCTAGCGGTCCGCGCGCGTAAAAACTACACCTTGCGTTACACTGTGCGATTCTTCCGAAGATAGCCAGCACGCCGTTTCCCTTTACCGGTTTCCATGAAGTATCATGTATATAGTAGGCCTTGTGCTGTTCACAGAATTTTTAATGCATATTAAACAAATTGAGTCAAAGATTATATTGACTACTTATAATAACGGGCCATCACAGCTAACTAAAATCCTTCTTTTTTCCGAAAATAGCAAGCTTCTCTCCTAATTTTTTCCATTACACACCGTTTTCGTTCAGATGACAATACCATTTTATTTCTCAACAAACATTTCACCTTATTAGGTCTATGAGAGAGTGTTAAATGAATAAACATTGGGATTAATACGATATAGGTTTTGTTGAAGGAAATATTCACTTGTCATTTTTACCGAATTGCCGGCAGTAAAGGTAAATGACGATCCTTATTATTTTGTCTCGTGTAAAGCCCAGGCTCTTATCCGAAAAAATCTCACATTTTTATGTACACTTTCATGTAGATATATTTTTTCAGTATTCAAACAGCAATTATGGCATTTAATGAAAAACGCCACAATTATATGAAAAGAAGGATAATTCAGAAACTTTACGGCAGGAAATGGCCGTAAAAATAAAAAGGAATGTTGGTTATCTTTTCGAAGATTTGACTCAAGTACTTGGAACTTCATAATTAATCTTATACACATTGAAGAATGATGCAAATCTTAAATCACCTCTTCAACTGATACTAAGGCTTTTTTACATTTTACATTTTAGCGTGATTTCTCTCCCAAAGCAAAAAACCACAGAATTTGTGGCCCAGCGCGTCATTGTAAGCATAGTGGCTGACGACCTTGGCATTTATTAAATTAAGACGACAGTAGCGTAATTCTCTATAATTATGGTTTTTTAGTTAATTTCCCAATGACACTTTTATTAATATCGTTTAACTTCGGAAAAAGGAACGAATTTTGACATACATATTTAGAAAATTGCTAAAGAGTATAGGTAGGCTATATTTCTTCCAGTCGCTGCTACTACTTGGTTTCAGAGTTCAACACGCTTAATATGAATTCAAATCACGAAATCTGGACACGCCCATTTTTCATATAACTTCTTCTTCCCTTTTGCATACAGTCTTTTTGAATGGATTTCATCTACATCACAACCTATCAAAAATCAAAGAGGGGAAAAACACGCTCAAAGTTTTAATAAGTGCGCACATTTTGCGTGCATGTTTTTGTTCACGTGTCAGGGCTTAAGCGTTTGCCAGCGTGGACATCTGTGGCGTTTTACGAACCTCAATTCGCGTTTGTATTTTAGACTACTAAAAATTCCGTTATTTCGAAAATAACAGAAAATTAGTTCGTTTTTCTTGTGATCACGTACTTTTTTCTCGAATCGTACAGATCTTTGGACCAAAGTTATCGAACCAATGTTTTTTTTAATATTAAAAAATGTCCACTGAATAAATTTAATTTTTCCCTAGACGTGTGTTACAAATTTTTGGGAAAATATGGTGGTTTTAATAGATTTTTCCTCAAAAGAGTTCGGTGACCCCAGATTTGACCCTGTATCTTCGATGAAGTTCATTTATACAAAATCTTAACAAAAATCTATCGAACAGGATCTATGTCGTGCATACCCAATCACCTTAATAAAACTCCTAACCCCCTATTAAAATAACAATTTGTGAAGTGTTATTTAATTGTTGGCCAGTATGTATTACATTTAGCAACATATGCCAGTTTGAGGTAACAGGTTTATCACTAAATGTTTCTTAAATTACTACTTGAAGGTAAGCGACTCTTCTGTCCATTTGTTGGTATGACGATGGCCCTAAATACAGAAGGAACCGTATAACCATCAAATCGGACCTTCAATGGTATACTATATATTCTAACATCAAACTGGACTTTGATTGGGTTATACGATTATCCAACTAATAAAAGTAACAACTAACTAAATAACAAACACAAAAACACAAGCAAAAAACAACAAAATGCAAAAGAAAAAAAGATGTGTGCACTCTTTTTAAGATATCAATTCTGACTTTTGAAACCTAAGTTTGCTTTCTATTCCTTTTTTTTTGGGGGTGTAATTGTCACGGGAATTAAAAATGATTGCAGCCAACAATGGGGAAGAAAAGGAAAAAAGAAAAGAGGGGGATTTCAGCAATTTGTGCTGTCTTAAAACATTACAAAATAATATATTTAATAGTTTTCTTCCTTCTTAATTTTCTTCCGATTGTTGAGGCTGGACCAGTTATATTTAAGCTTTTTGTGTTTCAGTAATGGAAATTCAAATGGCGAAAAAAAGGTAAAAAATGGTGTCTTCTACATAGAACAACTAACGGAAATTATGACACACGTCTACAATTTACGTAAATAAGGCTAAAAAATTGGTTTTGATTTATTTCTATTTTAAGAAAAAAATAGGGTAGGTAGGTCTGTTTTTATGTTTCACATACCAGAACACAAATATATGACACACATACAAAAACAAAGGCACAGTCTCACTTTTCTGCTAACACCATCTTTTATTTGTCAGTTTTGAATGTCCTGCAAGCCATTACGTGATACTAAATGCCCCAAAATTATTTTGTTTTACATGGTTTTAAAATTTTTTTTGCCACACAAACAAATAAAACTTATTTAGGTCGGTCGGTATAAAAATCGGGTCGGTCGGGTTACGCCAGGGGGTGTTGGAATCAAATCCCATAAGTGCATAGCAATGTGCCTATACTGTGCTGTACTAAATCACATGTCATTGTACTTAGGAAAGAAAGTGTTCTAAAGTTTAAGAACCACAGATATTTCATAATCATGACAAATATTACTAACGCTTTGTGGCTAAAATGAGCATTAAAGTCAGGGATTTTATGTGTAAAGAATAGGATATTTGGGATCACATGACCCTAGTGAGGTTAAAATTTCCCAAAAATTGGTGCATTGTGGGATTGACTGCAAAAATACACCCTAGGGTTTATCCAATTGAAACCATTTTTTAGGCCTAATAATTGGGACAACTTAATATCACTGGGTGAGATGTAAAAATGATAAAAAAATCCAACTGGCTGAGTACGTCACAAGTAATTATGATGGAACAATTTTTTTAATAAGTCTTTGCTATTGGTTATAATATTCGATTTTCATTATTCTTTGAATGCATGGAAAATCGGGACAAAAAGGCAAAAATACAACAAAACAACTCCCAGTCGGCTCCCGCGCCGGCTTCTCCAAAACAACATACCTCGCCACATACTCAACATAGGTTTAATCAGGCTTTTATACTGGGTACTGTAAACACCAGCCGCACACATAGGCCAAGCACACAATTCCAATGGCACGATTCAATAACATAACACACCATGCAACACCATCCGCTTCACTAGCCATGACTTTCCCCAACACATGCAAGTACATGACAATCAATATATAACACAGCGCACCATCAACACCCCCACACACTCTTGCTTATAGTCCCAGTGCATTAAATTAGATACCACTGCTCTGTATAATGCAACGACTCCATTCAAGCTTAACCGGTACATATAGCGGGATGAAGTGTACGTGATCAGTGTCTCGGGATGAATCGTCGCGGATGAAATACCCCCCCCCCCCCCCCCCCCCCCCCCCTCTCGTGGATGAATCTTCCCGGAGAAATGTCTCGGGAGAAATTGTACGGGGAGTGAAATGTCTGGTGTCTCGTCCCCATGGCAGCTGGTTTCAAATCCGTCAAAATAGAATGACTGCTGCCTTACCAACACAATTTGCAACAGAATCAATTCCACAGCATTGTATGAGAAATACCTTTAAACAACAAATATCAAAAGTCTACTAAATCAAGGCGTGGAACTATATTTAAGGGGTACGGTTTTATACAGGGGTCAAAATGTGAAAAGTATCAAAAGCGCCCGAAAAGTAGCCAACATTTTCGTTATATTTCCAGGATTAAAAAAGGAATAGAGTTTGCCATATCCTACAGGGTGTAGTTAAATAGTTATGAGTAAAAATAGGTTCAAGGTCACATGGAGTAAATTTCAGAGATATCCTTTCGTTATAAAAATGGTGTTAATTTGTTCGTCTAATGGTACGTAACCCCGAAAATATACTGGTTGCACCATCTATAATATTTGTTGCATAATTGGAACTCAAAATGTGACGGGGGCTACAGGGTCTTGGAGAGGTCAATATAGTCATAGCTCTGTAATACTTATCTAGAAAGTTCAAACAAAGAAGCTATTTTACATTTACTTATCTATGGGACAAATTTAACAGTTTTACACGCAGTCCCGATCAAAATCGACCATTCATGAATTTTCCCCAGGATGAACTTGACTGTTATGAGCCTATTTAACTAAAACTATAAATGCGTAGATAGGGCAACTATACCTTTTTTAAACCTACGAAGCCCAATAAAATTGGTAACATCATTTAAATCAATTCCGAACAATTCTAATGTTTTTACCCCTGTACAAACGGTTTCACCCTTATTTTACAATGTTCCACTAGGTTGATTTTGGTGACTTTTAATATATTATGTTTTGGCTATTTCAGAGATTTAACACCAAATTGTCTGGTGCAATTTGTGTGGGGTCAAAATTCAGCCAATATTTGGACTAAAATACAAGCCCCATCAGCACACCATTAAGTATTCTCTTTAAAGGGCATTGGAAATATTTTTTGTGATGCATCATCACATGCATAATTACTTCAGCATCATGGTGCACACCTACATCAATGTGCAATGCACAGAGCTTTAAAATGGCGACAACTTAAGGGTGGTAAAAATAGCTATCCCATGACAATTTCAAATTCGAATAGGCCTAACTATAGAATTCCCAAGCTGCTTTTGACAATTCAATGTGAGACTTTCAGTGGAATCCATGGTATTTTTTTCCATCATCTTTGGTGTTTTTGACCAAATTAACAACCTACTAAGTGAATATGTATTGCTTTGGGAAATGGATTAAGTGACTGCTTCAGATGATCCAGACATTGTTAGGATCATATAAAATTTCAAAATGCGGACACAATCAGGGTCCAGTTTTTTTTACGCACCCTGTCTGAACCTTGTATATTGAATTCATACTTTGCAAGGTTTGTAATTTTTCAAATGCAATTTTCTCAGAAAAGTTTTTCGTGTTTCGGTATGCAATACACACTCGACGATTTGAAACAAAGTTTACCATTAAGGCCTCATTGTTTATTTAGATTCAATTTTGTTGTTGAACAGACAGGCAATGAGGAAATATAATTCTTAACTATTTTATTTTCAATTAATTGAAGCATTTAGGAACTAAGTTTAGACAATGTAACGTTTTGAATAATTTGTTTAATTACTAATTTTGCTGGTTGAGTCAATGTTCGTGCACGTTTGGCCATTGAGAGTTACAGGCCAATGACCATTTGGTCCAGAAGCAAGTTGGACGAGCTCATTTAGGTAGTTGTTAGTCCATCGCAGGTTAGGGACTAGTTGCCAGTTGGGCCCCATTGCCATTTGGTCTAAACACCTTTGTTTTCACCCCCCCCCCCCCCCCCCCCCCCACCACCAACATTAGCAAGTTTTTACCACATGGCCATACAGTTAGGTCGAATTGCCAACATTTTCAGAAACATGTGCAACAATACAAACGCAGAGCCGTGAACCTGAAATCGAATGCCAATTGGACTGGGTAACAGCGAATGGCAGTTGGAACAACTAGCAAATGCTTGAAATACCTCGAGGCCCCCCCATTCTACTCGTTTAGCAAGTACAAAAGCCCTATCTGGATTCGTTATCCTCATAGCCCCAATATCAAGGGAAGGGAAGTCTTGCTTCAACTGTGATAGTTACCTACTGTCGGAAACCACCAACATGGCAGAAGAGACTACATATTTTCACTACAAAAGCCATTGAATCCATTTTCTGCACCCAAACTTTTTACTGGTAGTAGGGAACTTTGCATACGCCAGGATAGGAGAAAGATGCAAAGTCGCTCGCCGCGAAGAAAAGAAAACGAGAAAATGTAACAAAGTTGGGACTCGCAGGTAAACACAGCTCATCAATTGCAATAACATACTTTCACAGGAAAATGGAAAGCTCTGGAGGGGTCGCAGCGTATCAGCTGACTTACCATTAAACCGAAGGGAATGAGGAGCAGCATCTGAATGTAGATGCATCACATTGGACTTGTTGTCAGTTTTGGGCTAAGACCATAGAATGGTCTTTGCACGGGTTAGGTACAGTCTCGGGTAAAACATAATGGCGTCTAGAAAGACTCGACATGATTGGCTTCTGCTCAGAGATAGGAATGACCTATAAGAGCAGTCAATAATTGAGGTACGCAACCTCCACCTCTAGAAGATGCTAATGCATCTGCGACAGACAAATATGAGAAAAAGTGATTCCATTTAGGGAGACAGCCCCTTTTTGGGAGTGAGGTTACCACCCTCTGGAGTTTCCTTATTAAAATCCAATAACTTTTTTCAAAAATATTGGTACCACTTGATAGCTTAGATGGCATTGTCTATGGCAACAAAATAAGTAGAAACATCCAGAATATGACGTCACTATGATGTCATAAATCAAGAGAGGTATGAAAATACTGGGTATTGGATGTCACGGATAATGGATACTTGTCGATTTTGCTGACTTACCAACAGTATAGCACTAAAACTCACTGTTTATATAAAACTAGTCGTTTGCCATCATTTAGAGCCAAAAACCACACGGGAATCTGATATTCCGAACGTGTTTTTTTTTTTTCTACACTGCGTCTATGGAAATTGTCAATTTTGCTGCTTTTTGGACTGCTGACCACATCCCCAATCCATCACTTCAAGATCGTCCTAAACACTACTTCTATTCCGGTTGGTGCTTATTTTTGCTCGAAAAGGAAGCAGAACACCATTGGAAATTACAAGAAATTATCCCCCACCCCATATTCGGTAGATTAGGTGCACCGCTTTTTCCTTCCTTTCATCTGAAAAAAAGCTTCAAATGTCTCAAAATTGAACTGTAGTTAATTTCGAAAAGTGATGTATTTTCATAAATGGCATTTGTAAACTGTTAGTTTCTCAAAATAATTGCATGATAAAGCAGATCTATGCATCACCTTGATTGGCTCACCCTCAGCGGTTACCGATCTATGAGTATCTGGTGTGGGCATTTTGATTGCAATGTGGTACGGTTAATAGTATAACTAAAAACTTCGTGTTACCGTATATTGGAAACATGGGTATTCGGAGAAATTAGCTTTGTATTTTTGGTGGGATATTCTGAATTTCTCTATTAAAATTTTATAGAACATGGCCAAAGTTGCAGGTGAGTGTGATGAGGTAGTGTTGCAGAAAACGTTGACGGAATTATATAGCCAAAAATGTTAATAGCATATCTTCTAAAGAAATAGTTGCTAATAAAAATGTAAGTCTACATATGAAATCAAGCACAAATGAACCCGATGCGCCAGCTATTTTGCATACGCACTATCAAAGACAGGCACATCTTATTCAGCTTAAATTTCTAAAGTGCCCCATTTCCATCAGTCAATTTGTGTATTTGTACCGTTTGTGTTGGGTTTCAAAAACAATTTATCGAACTATACATATGTTTATCAACGGTATCCACATTTATGGGACATAAATAGCGGGCACGTGCGAAATGAGGAAACGGGTTGTTGGATAGGAAAACATGCACTCATAAATATTGTTTACAACGTTAGCTCTTATATACATTTTTAAAAAGTTATAGGGTTGACAAAAGGAGAATGTTTTGAATGTGTTGATGTTCAATTCCATTTGGACCCCAGGATCAAGTAAAGGACAGCACACAGAGTCTACCAGAAATGTGAGTTATGAGGGATATTGAGTTGTTATTTTCATGTTCCATGTGCTAACAATATTTGCTTGGTTGTACTTGCTCTTCTACATTGAATATGTTGCTGAGCTCATCCTCTGGACTTGATGCTGTCTCTTTCAGCTTCCTCATAGCAAGCTTATCTCACATACTTCTATACACCAAGATAATTTGAGTCTAGTCAGTATTATATAACCTCTTTCACGTTTTCATCGGACACTGTCTACCGAACGCCATTATGGGTCCACATGCAGCTATTAATATCACTGCAAAACCAGCGCGCTCATACATTAAAAAACTATTGCATAATACACATTATGTTAATGGATGTTAACAGATAAAATGTTTCATACGATTAGCATGTAACTAGAATTCGCGGTTCTCGGCTTCAGGTTCGGGTGTTTGAGGTTAGTTGGGGAACTGGTGGGGGGGGGGGGGGGGAGGGGGGGGGGGGGGAGGCTGGTATAAATTGGGGTTGCCAGTGGGTTCATTGCTTGGTGGGGTTGTGATGTTCTGTTCAGAACCTTTATCGGTCGCTCTGAACCATTTGTTAACCGATGTGGCGGAATTTGTATGTTGAATTGAGCAGACGTTTTTCCTGCAGTTGGTTAGATTGTTTGAATGATGTTCAATATATGAATTGTAATCCGGGCTGTATATTCCAGGACGACTTGCAAGTTTTTTTAGGTTGAGGTTGACTGGAATAAGTTGGATGCATCTATCTGATCTATCTTCGAATTATTACATCTGTCTCAGTCGTGAGGGATTGTTGTACTAGGTGAAAAAGGTGCGGTCACAGGAACAAAGGTCAACAAAGTGTGCAGGAAGAAAAGTACTGGTGCAAGTGAAAGAGGTCCGTTGGTAGCTAGCGGAAGTGAGTGGAGTTTCAGTGCCGGGACGCCGGAAAATATCCAGTGAATAAGCTTGGAAACCAATAAAGCGGTAGGGGTGGTTCAGATGAGATGGAACTTGGAAAAAATTAATCGTACATTTACAGTGGTGCTGTTGTAAGCTGTTGGTGGTAGCCCCTAGTTTGGTTGGTCTGTATTACACACATTGACAAGTTTGTAGGTGTGCCAACGATTATGGATGTCCAGAATTGAAGCTGGTAAGTTTTCGGTACAATTGCGTGGAATATGACCAGCCACGGGTTACAATAATGCAATTTCTTCGCGAAAAATTCCTTTTCTTTTTCAATTTTTGGTTTTGAGTTTGTATTGTGTTTATGGTTGTTTTATTGTAACATATTTTAGTAATCTTTATTTTGTTAGTGGTAAATATTTTAAGTTTTTTCATTTTACCGATTTTTATTATTAATATTTTTGTGTTTGTACGGCTTTGATTTAATTAATTTTTAAAATACTTTTTATTATCCTCCCGTTTATTTTTATTTTCTTCCCCATTTTGGCTTTTGCTTTTATTTTCGTTTGCTTTATCATTAATTTTGTACTGATTAAAAAAAAAATATTGGTTCCTATTGTATTTATTCATTTTTATTTCTATTCCTTTAGGGAAGGCGCTATAAATATTTGTTATAATGTTATTATTTCTTTTATTTTAACGATTTATTTAATGATATTCTAGACGGACGGATTTATTTGGTGTCATTTTTTATTAATTATTGTATTCTTTTTCTCTATGTTTATTAGTATTTTCGTTTGATGTTTATTTCTAAATGGACTGATTTTTCTTTATTTTCATTCCATTGTTTTTTATTAATTTTTATTTGTGTTATTTTTTTGTTATGCTTTAATCCTATATGTATGACTTTTGTGATGGTCATGTGGCGAAAAAAAAACTCTCTGTTACACAACAACCCCAACATAAACAATGCAAAAATACAATTAAATTAAATAGCTTAACATAATCATATCTTAGCGAATCAATTGCGAAGCCATCGAGGTAAGCCCAATCCAAGAAGCCTGGCAAACATTTTCACGCGCACTAGCTGTTACCGTTTTCGCTCGTGTTCCCGCAACCGCCTTCTGGGTCTTTTCATGTAAACACTTATTACTCCGGGGTCTTACTACTGCCGATCTTCAGAGAAGAGTATTGCGAGATACATTAATTTATCATCTACAAAAATATTTCAGCTAAAAACACGAACATAGGCCTAATGATCATTGGGGAAAATTACTACTGCCGATCTTCAAGAGAAAGATGTATTCGAGATACGTTTCATCATCTCAAAATATTTCAGCTTAAACACCGAACATACTCCTCTCTCTACAAAAATATTTCGCAAAAACAAACATAGGCCTAATGATCATTGGGGGAAAATGACACACAAAATTATATTCGTCCTTAGAGATTCGTCCTTCGGGCCTCAGTGCACCTGCATCATCATTGGTTAATTCGTCAAAAAGCTCTTCCAGGTAATCCCCCGCTATTTAGCTTGACCCGTCATAGCCCGGGACCCGACCACCAACATACCAATGGAGTGTATAGTCATAGCAACCTTGGACGGCCCACTATTACCATAGCATTGTACTTACCCAACTACCAACCACCCTACTTTACAAATCGCCCGATGGGAATCCACAATTCAACTAATTTCCTTGTTTGTCAGCAATATTTATTTTCACTACAAATTTAGCGATTTTACAACAAATCCGCTCTCTAGAAAGCGCAATTTTCAGATACAATCTTGAAAGCAGTGATAGTTGATCTCGTACATCCTTCAAAATCCATTCAAACAAACCCAAACTTTTCCATTTAAATAAAAACAAACAATTTTAACAAAAAACACAGTTTTTTACCTAACACTTTAAGCTAATAATTACAATACAAAAACAAAACCAAAACCAACCGACAATTCCTAGGGGGTCAAACACCAGCATGGACATTACTTTGCACGTACCATTTTCATCACCGGCCGAGATTGTCCGCCATTTACGGAAGATCCGCGAACAAAAAAAACAAGCCCCAATGGCCCGATAAAGTATATATAGGGTAGTCCTACCAATTATCGGAAACTTAAGGACTTCGCTAATATTTAAAAAAAGAATTGATATTTACCCACCAAACACCATCCAGTAATGATCATGCCCAACTGTATTGTGGAATTGAAATGGTGTTGGCACTTTACGAGTTGCATTATCACCATCGGCGAAACAATGACATACGAGCACGTGCAGTTTTCGGAGCCTTTGCCAGTTTCGGACAGTACCTTGCCAGTTTGCGGACACTTCCGAAAACAAGCGCTGTACGTCCGTTTTGTGGAAAAATTATAAAAGTGTAGTATTTTGTATTCTTTACATCTTTGGTAATATTTTGTTGTAACTGATTGGCTTTATTTATACACGTTCGCACGTAACCAGAACAACAATGAACGTAAAGTCGTGCCATGTGGTCAGGGCCGGCGATTGCGTGGATGGTATATAACGGCCGTCTGCAGCAGGTGCTTGTCATGGAAATGTGAAAATACAGAAAGACCGAGGTGTTGACGGGACAATGACCAGACGAGATAGATTAACGAAAATTAAACGATGACAATGACAATGGCGACGACGACGATTATTATTTTTTTTATAATTATTAGGCTAATAATATAATCGACTAATAATAATTAATAGTATATTATTATTATTATCAGTCTATTATTATATTATGATTATTATATATATATTATTATGATTAGTCTATTATTATATTATGATTATTATTATTAGTCTATTATTATTATTATTTAGTCTATTATTATTATTATTATTATTATTATTATTGGTCGACCACATTTGGAGCTGGTTTTGTCATAGCAGCTAGAAATGTTTTATTTATAGCTTATGATGATCAAAGGGAAACTTTCCCCCCGGCCCCTGCATGAGGGAAAATATGAACTTCTATATACCAAAATCTTAATTTCCACGGGGCACTTTTCATTGATAAGGGGTTTCCTCCGTGACCGAGTATAAAAACAGAAAGACCCTTAAAACGTATTTTCGAAGCGGGGAATTTGCACCCTAAAAATAAGATTGCTACCATATAAAAAACAATGTTTTCCTATATACCTGTACTATTTCCTACATACTACGAGGCGTTATTCTACAGGTTCGCTAATCCGAACATTTGTTTTATACCTGGTTGTTATTCCGAATGCTGTTTTATCCGAGTTGTGTTAGTCCAAATGTTCATTTACTCAAAGGTTCGTGATCCGGAAATGAAATAAGGTTTCGTTGATCCGACAAGGAATAACTGCCAGCTAAATTGAATTTTTTTTGTCTTATTAATTATGATAAACGAACCTTATTTCTTTTTCGAATAAGAACCTTCGAATTAACCGCCTTCGGATTAAAAAACCCTTCGAAAAATCAAAAACCTTCCGCATCAAAACGAACCCTCGTAATAACGAAATTTCGGATAAAGGACCGTCGAAATAGCGATTCTTTGGATAAAACTAACCCATTCGGATAAATGCCAGTATCAATGCAACCGTGTAATAAAAAGTGCTATTATTGCTTTCATGTTTTGACCATTTTTTGGGGTCGTTTTATTTTTTTGATGCACTTCTTCATTCAATAAGTTTCAAATTTGCCTTAATCCCTTATACCTTTCCGTTCACCCATGCAGAAATTTTTAAGGGGGTGGGGGTAAAAGGCGGGGGAAACAAGTATAGGTACGGGTCATCACTAAAACACATTATGCAAAGGTGAACCGGGTGGCGGTATAATACTTTAATTTAAGTGATAGTATTATTTTTTCTGACCTGGAGGAGCAAGCATTTAGACTCAAACTTTTTTTTTCAGGTGGGATTGTTGCGGCCCCGATTTCGAATTGGGAGCTCGAAAGTAGGGTTGGGACACTGAATTTTGACAATTTTGCAGGATTGAGAGCTGAAATTGAATAAAATTCAGCTTCTGAGGCACAACATTTCCTGGGAAGGGGACCTTAAGAAATGGATTATGGGGTCTTGGGGCATGGCTGGAGAGAGCGAAATGAGCGGGGGTTAGGCCGCACAACGGTTACCCGTACCTTCTTAGAAATAAAGGGTTCAACAGAAACATTTTTTGTCCTGTATTTTTCACCCTAAGCAGTGCTAAGCTTCTACTTGAAAAAGGTGAGATGAAGAAAATGAAAATAATAGCAGAGGAAAGCTTCTTGTTGTATGTGGTACACATAGATTTTGCACTTCTTTTTTTTAAAGGTTAAGTTACATGAAGTCGGTGAAAAACCTTTGTGGGTCCAAAAATAATGTCATGGCCCCAATTTTTTTCGTCCGGTTATACCAAGAAAACTACGGCCGTCCTCAGAAAGGTGCTTAGTACCATCCATTAGGGTTTTCCTAGAGGTTTAAGGTTCTAAGAACCATTTTCTTGGCTCATAACCTTTGGGTTCTATAAAGAACCCGTGAAGATTTAAAAGGTTCTGTAGCCAAGAACATGGTTCTTGTAGACCTTAAACTTTTAGGAACCCTAAACAAACCACCCTTCAGAGGTTCTCAGTAGAACAGAAAGAAATTATTTTATTTGCCACCAAAAATATTTTAGACCAAAGTGTCATCACTGCTTACACATTGCATTCAACCTTTCAAAATATATGTGAACAGACAGTTCTAGGCCTATTTAAATTTCACAACTCTTTCCAATGTCCAGTGCCCCCAGTAATGAGGGGAATGAGGGGTGTGTGTAAGCGTTTTTTTTTCTTGATCTCACTGCAAAAACTGTGTTTAGAGATTAAACATGTTTCTAAAACACATTCTTCTTCACTTGTAAACCTGTCGCAATGCTTAAGTGTTTTGTGTGTGAATGACTAGTGTTTAGCAATTAAACATTGAGGTTTAGCAAATTGACAGTATGCATGTTTAGCTTTAAACATGTTTACAAAGTGAAGGGCAAGATAAATTGTTCAATTGCTAAAACACACTTTTTAGAGTGCTTTTCTTTTCTTCCATTTTTTTAAAATTTTTTCTCTCTCTCTTTCTCTATTTAAATCTTAAAATAGGTCGACGGTACGGGGAATCGGGGATCATTATGATCGAAATGATGGGGGATTCCAGGGGGGGATATTTTTGTAGTTTGAATAATTCAGGATTTAAAAAAACCAATTGAAAATGTCCAATATACTACAAGGGGACTTTAAACTAGACCAAATAACCCGAAGATTTCACGTCCGAGCCCTCCGACTAATGATACTACTTTACAAAATCTCAACCTAACAATAAACAATACAATAAAACAATACAATAAACTGAAGATTGGTATTGACAACAGAAAACAATCATGGTGGCCGTTTTTACAAATAATATAGATTAAAATATCCCAAAATAAATGTTAAAAAATACAATATAAAAAAAAACAATAACAAAAAATAAAGAAAACAACACAATAAACAAGGATCAGTTGTAATGATCTCAACCTAAACATAAAATAAACGAAATGGGATTGATAACAAAAAACAATCATGTGGGCTTTTTACAATGAATAAAAGAAAATACTTAAAAAAAATAAAATAAAAAAAGTAAATAAACAAATAAAATAAATAAATAATTAACAAATAAGTCAGTTTAATTATGCTTAATTATTATTCAGGCAATTTCGCGCTAATAAAATCTGAACACAACCGTTCCAGGTTGACCTTGTGCCCCCCCCCGGATTTTATAGAGGGCGTCCGAAAACTGGACCTGCGCAAAATCCTTTCCAGTTTTCGGACAGTTCATGCAGTCGGCTGCTTCGGTAGAAAACAGACAAGTGGACCCTGCAGTAAAAAAATAATAGTACATGAACACAATTAAAGCTAAAAATTTAGATTTTGGTGAATTGTGCAAAATGCACGACCTCCCGCAAGTGATCACGCCGTATTACGCTTAACCATCATAAGTAACATGTTTTTTTATTAAATGGGCGAATGCCACGTATCCTAGCTGTTTCGAAAGACAACAACACATAGACGGCTACAAGGTAAGCATTTAAAATGCAGTATGTATTCGGTCTTTAATTTGATGGATTAAATGTTCGTGTTGAATTTAAGAAATGAAACCCACTGGCTCAAAACATACATCTGTCCGAAAAAACGGGCAGTGTCCGATAATAGGGCGGCCTACCTACTGTCGCTACGCGAACGATAATTAATTTGTACACGCGAAGATGTTAATGAGTGAGACAAACACTTAAACATTACATTGATGCGTTCATCATTCATTTTATTACCACCTGTTCTAACCTTCCAATCTTCATCTGTAATCTTAAGGGACATAACTGCCGTTAAAAATTGTGTTTTGCTTGCAGATTCCATCTCAACTTATTCCGATCACTTACCTCAATTTATTCCCCTATACACAAGCAACTTATAAACACGGAAGAATCATAATCTACATTCTAAACACGATCACACACCAAACTATATAAACACCCCCCCCAAAACGGATCCGCTTACATTTCGATATTTGTGCATTTAATATTCTATATAATTTGCCGATTGTTGCAGGTATCTTGCAAAAGCGCTCCGTCAGTGTCGATCAGGTTGCGCCAAATTCGCTGAGGATTATTTACCCGGCGGGTGTTCTAATTATATTCGGACGAAATCCGTTCAGAAATGGCGGAAAAATCAGTGAAAATGTGGTTGTTGCTATGGAAAATCCTATATTTGTTTATAACCGTTAATAACAAGCGCGTACGCGTTGCATGTTTCAACGCGTATGCGCATGGGACGCTGTATGCAGTACGCAATTACAGGCGCCTATAAGTGCAAAAAAGGTCAATCACCACGTCATTTTTTTCGCTTGGTGCCCTGGGTTGTGGTGGGTATGACGAAAACTGGGAGAAGTCTTGAGAAGAAAAAAGACTAAATATGGAAAAGTTACGGGATTAAATATGCGTTGATATTTAGAAGATGGGATATGACGGGAACTTCCGGACTACTGGAACATGAGTCGTAAAACAGATTAAATAATCCGGGATGGTGTGCTTTATCCTGTAGGCTTAGAAATCTTTACGGAAAATACGGGATGAAAATATTGACGTTTTAATTTAAAAATAGGAACTATAGGAATACTGCTATAGGATATGATGCCAAACTATGAGGAATTTATTATTTTTTAATTTTTTTTTTTTTTTTTTTTTTAAAAAATACGATACTGGATGTTTTGACGGTTGGGAGGGGGTTCATCTATAGGATTGCGAGAACTTTATGGGCTTTTGAGGAGTTAGAAGAAAAATATGTGGCAAACGGAACTACAGCTTACCTGCCACGGGAGTACTTTGAGAAAAAAGGACCCTGAAACTTTATACTGGATTAATATGACGTTTCTCCTTATTTAAAAAAATACGAGCAAAAAATAAAAAACGGAAAGTGTATACGGATTAATAATTCAGTTTGAGGGTTCCTTAGGATCGGTACTACATTGAGCTATAGGATATGATACGATTTGTTACGGGATTGAGTTAGTTAAAAGTGTTAAAATACAAAATTTGCGACTCGGGGAGTCCTGAAGTTTCCAGGATACGGGGGTTGGTTGCAGTATCTCGCAATGCATTGTGTGTCACTTCTTCAGTGATCGCTTCATTTCCGTGATCGCTCCCGCTCACTCAACTACGCGCGGGAGCCACGCGCGAAGCGCGGGCCTCCCGCTATATTATATAAATATTTTACCATTCAAACGTGTTAATCACTGTTTAAAAATCGATATTGATGTTTATCATTGCAACACTGTATTTAAAGACACTATCCAGTATTTATCGGAAAGAGTGAAATATTTGAAATTAGTTCAAAAGGTGCAGAATATCTCTCGAAGTTTTCATAAGTTACCTTTCCACTGAGAATTAACAGAAAAGAGCAGACCGGCATTTTGTTCAAAGATACGGATCTCCATTCAATTACTTGTTGTATTAGTGTCCGAACGGAAGTAAATGACTAATAATTTTTGATTTTGCCCTAATTAGTTCTTTGTGGTCCGATCATTTGCGGGTGTGTTAGGGTTACTTTCCTTGTACAAACTTCAAAAATCTGATTTTTTTATGATTTTTTCGATTTTCTGATAATCAAATCACTGATAGTGTCTTTAAACAGACAAAACCAGATTAACATAGTCTCAGCTATAATCGCTTCCTTTTTCAAAACTGTTTTCTCTATTTAAAACTTCCTCTGTCCATAATATTACAACATGCTCTTTAAATAACAATTTGTTAAATATTAAAATTTAAAAAAGAAGAGTTTAATTTAAAAAAATGAAAAGACAAGTAATAAAATTAATTTCAAAAGAGAAGTAATAAAATCACTAATAATAAAAAAATAACAGAAATAATAAAATTCAAATATAAGAATAATAATAAAATAATTCTAAACCCAACGACTCTTAAAGTGGTGCGACCAGTACTCGAACCTACTCGATAATCCCAAATCCACATTTACACAACAACCACATACACATATACTATTACATACCTGGTCGTCTGAAGATCTGCACCGCAAAGCCCACAGCGGACTGCTCGGATTCGGCCTGCTTTTAAAGGTGCAATGAGAGATTTCACATTATAGGTGTCCCTAAAAAAATAAAAAAATCATATTTTTGCCCTGAAGCAAAGCTTTCCATCAAAAATACACCATTTGACAGGATTAACTGAGAAATGTTTCTTTGGTACAAAAATTGTGAAATTTCTAATTTTCGTATAGGAGCAAATACAAATTCAGCCTATGTTTTACATTGAAATATAAGCAAATCAAAATCACTTTTTTTCTCTCTTTTAAGAACATTTCTGTAGC
This sequence comes from Ophioderma brevispina, assembly GCA_023653785.1. NCBI lineage: Eukaryota > Metazoa > Echinodermata > Ophiuroidea > Amphilepidida > Ophiodermatidae > Ophioderma > Ophioderma brevispina. The sequence goes on along the minus strand of JAMKCH010002615.1, from coordinate 50,022 downwards.
ATATACAAGGTAAGAAATCTACTGAGTGTCTAATCTATTTGAAATGACTATTATGATACAATATTTGGGGTGCCGTCAAATATCGTGTTGCACCTTTAAGTAACCAAGTACTTTCAATTAAAGTACGAGTAGCATATCTGTATGCCTTGGGACACTACATCACAGTATCACAGGGTCCTAGGACTGCACAGCACAGGTTAGGGTCCTGGGACACTACATCACAGTATCACAGGGTCCTAGGACTTTGCGTCATTGTACAGAGTCCTAGGACGCTTCCTGAGAGGACCTTGAATTTTGCGATAGTTGTAACGAATTTGAGAGTCCCCCAAAATACAGAGTCCGGGTCGCACTAAGTAAAAGTTAACTTGAGTTTCAGAAGCTCTGTGTCCTAGGACACACAGTTTCTGAATCCTGATTAAAGGTTTCGGATACTGGGCGTCCTACGGACACCCAGTCTCCGAAACCTAGAGTCCTAGGACCTTCCTGATAGGTAGGACTCTTAAGAAGTCCTCACACCCGGGGATAAAATTCCTTCTACAATGAATTACATGTCAAAATATTTATTGCGATCTCTGACTGAGACTGAGTCAGCCTTTAAGTATATAGCCCAACAATATTTTAACAATAAGAGGGCGAGGTGGCCGAGCTGTCTATGGCGCTGAACCGTCGGCAGAGAAGATCGATCGACCTTGCACAGTCGTGGGGTTCTTGGTCACATTCAAATAGTTCCTATAGGGCCTAAGGTCGGAAACTGCATAATTGCGCAGCAGTGGTGGTTATGGAAGTTCGTCCTCGCTCCCACCCATAATGCGTAAATGAAGCAGGTGTAGGCCATGGGTGTCCCTCGCCTGTTCGGAGAGTCATGTAAAGCTGTTGTCCGCTGTAAGGGGAGTCAGTCCTGCTGCCCTGAAACACGTAAATAGGTTTTGCAGACCTTATCGAAAACGTGGTAGATACCATGGTCCCTTCGTGGTCGGGGTGTGGGCAATGCTCAAAGCCTTAGACTTGCAATCTCATAGGGTCTTCAGGTTTGGAACCCCCGCCCCCCCCCCCCCGGGTCGTTTTGCTTCACTTTAATAATACCAGCCTATTAAAGTCTGCCGTCTACGAAATCAACCACTATGATTGACTTTCCAGACTAAATGTGTCTAAAATGTAATTGGGGGGGGGTCTACAGCTTGGCGCTATGTAAGCTTGTCTATTCTGCCGAGTTTCCCCAAAGGGAAGTTACCAGAACGAACAGAACAACCCCGCACTAGCCAGCGTGGAAGGGTAGGCCGAAATCCCAGCATGGAAAACATGTTGAGGCTTACGGGGGGTCCACAGTGGCCGGACATATCAAATTCTAAACAGATATTCATATAATACCTACATGGCCGTTTTAACCGGCCTTTCTTTTCTTCATTCCTTCGGTCAAGCTGGTCATCTTTGTGTTTACTTGTTTTTTAGGAGGGCATCGGTTGCCCCGCTAATACCGCATTTACGCGTCATCTCACGCGTCAAGCGGTTTGTTGGTATCCAAGCACTGAGCTGCGACAAAAAGCGCATCCGAGCAATTATTGCTTTTGAATGACTTGTGAGCTGAGCCCCAAGCGTGTACACCAGCCCTATTGGTCAAATGAAAGTCGACAGTAAAATGAAATTACGTACGACCTTTAAAAAAACAAAAAAAAAAAACTTTTCAGATTGGGACTAATTAGGGTAATCTCGATATTCCGAAGGTTCGTATAATTCCGAAGTTCGCATTCTGAAAGTTCGTTATTCCGAAGGTTCGATATTCTCCGAATCTTAAAAGAGTTCGCGTATTCCGAATCTTAAAAGGGTTGTTCCCTATTCCGAATCTTAAAAGGGTTACTATTACCTTATTTTCGAATCCGAAAAGGGTTTCGCGCAAAAATTCCGACTCTAAAAAATGTTTGTTATTATTCCATAAAACGAAGAACCTCCAAATTTTAAATAGGCCTAGGAAAGTTTTTTGGGTATGACGGTGTCACCTATATGTTTCCAATAAGTACATGCCACATTGAATATATTTTTTTATTGTACCAAGAACCTGCGGCTGTCTTCAGAAGGTGCTGTATTAACATGCCTTAAAAAGTTTCCAGAGTTTTAAAGGTTCCTTTACAAAGAACAATTTTCTTGTGCTACAGAGTCTTTTTTGGTTCTATTTAATAATCCCCACGAAGATTCTTAGAGTTTTTTATAAACAAAACAAGTTCTGGTAGCCAAGAAAATGGTTCTTTCATTAGAAAACCTTAAACTCAAGGACCCTAAAATGGTATATGTTAACAAAGCACCTTTAGATTTGTTCTTGGTAGAACATAAAGAAATTATTTTTTATTTGGCCAAAAAATATTTTCAGAACCCAAAGTAGTCATCCACTACTATCACTACATGGGGGCATTTCACATTGATTTACCTTGTCGAAAGATATGTGACACATGCAAAGGTAAAATTTCTAGAGGCCATTTTCAATTTTGAATGTTCTTCATATAGAAAACTTGTTGAAAGTTCTTTAAGAACCTATTAGTGCTGTAGGGGTGAAAATACTAGACAAAAGGGTTCTATGTTTGACCTTTATTATAATAGTGGGTATAAAATTCACTTTGATATAAACTACTTTGGACTAACCATCGGTTTAAGCAATCACTGAAACAGAAATGATCACTGGGGAACCCCTGAATCGCTGAAGACTTGCCACCCTATAGCGGAACACCACCCCGCAACCAAACCAGCGAAATCACACAACGCAGTGAAATGTGATAACTCCCTCAAACCTCCTTATAAATTTACCCGTCATCCTTTTTAGGACTGAATTTTTTTAAAACACTTTAATACTCTCAATTGCCCGTAGCTTGCTGTAGTTTCACTAAGGCTAGAAATCTAAAGGTCGAGCAGCTCCAGTCCAGAATTGATGTTCTCGCTAGCTTTTGAAGGAATTGTTCCAACTTCACTGCGCTAAAAAACCGAATGGAACCGCTGAAGTGAACTGGCTAGAAGTGACCCAAGTCGGGTAATTCATGACCCCAGTTTTCTATATAATATTGTTATTTTCCACATTTTTAGAAAAAAATAAATAACAAACCAAATCGGTCACACCAGAATTTTTATTGGTTTTTTGGGGGTGATAACATCAATCGAATTTGGTAACCTTTTTGTGTATACTATGATTTTTTTTAGGGCATCAATCTTTTTTATCGTCATTTTCCCATTGCATTCCCATTTTTACCAGACAAGTTGAAATACAAGTGTTTAAAAAAGTTAAAAACATACGCGTTTTAACCACAAAGAAATCTATAGTCATTTTTGAGATTCAATACACCTGACAAATACCCAAAACCAAGATGCGTCCAACAATGACCGCTAGTTGCTAGTTGTATCATAGCTTCATAAAGGGATTACAGCGGATTTGCTAGTCCGAAACATCGAAAAATACATCTAAATCAATTGAATTCAAAATTAATTTTGTATTTTTGTTACTGCATTGGGGTTGTGTTGAAGCTGCTCGCGGCCGCCCTGTTAATGTCACATCACCTGTTTTGGCCATCTGATTCACCAACTTAAGTCCAAACCTCGGTTTTAAACCCACATGAACATCTTGAAGACCCAGCCTCAATTCGAGGCGCCTGAGCTTCTCAAGAGAACTTTCCTGATGGCAACCCAAAGTCTGTATCCTGCAGCTGAACGTTGAGGGTCCCACCCAATGCTAAGCGTGACATCATCTTACGGCTCTCCAGGGAGATCCGGAGTGGATATCATCCTCCTCCAAGCAACTCACTGCAATCTGAAAAAGAATTTTCAAATCTAAGGTTTTTGACCTTATTTGCTTCAAACCCCACACAAGCAGGCATGCTTCCTATGTGAAGCAAGGCATACAATTGAGATCAACCCTGCAATCTTCAATGAATTCGCCGATCCAGTGGATAACATTGGAAGCAATGGGAACCCACTTCACCAACATCTATACGCCACCACCAGCTGATAGCAGACTTCAACTCCCTTCCCGCAGTTCAGCGGAGCTCCTTCGTCTGCGGAGATCTCAACGAGAAATACAGCATGGGATACTCCAACATTGTCAAGAATGGCAAAGCGGCTCTTGAATGGATTGAGCCCAAGACCTCCAACTGCTGTTTTATAGAAGACCAATACTTTCTATTCAAGCAGTCATGGGACAAGGACCTGTCCCGACCTTTCACAGTCCGCGCGACGTCCGATCCGCTGCTCCAGAACGGTCCTTCCTAGATTCCTAGATCAGTCTGCCCGATCTTCCTGGTCACCAGTGACATCAAGGTCACGATCCCCAGCCTCTCATAAGAGATGGACTTTCAGAAGCCAACTGTCCAAGTTCAAACAACTCACCAGCAACTGTCCATCCACGCTGCCAGACCGGCTTCATCTAACATCACCGATGCATATTCGACTTCTGCTCCATGCTCCACCAAGCACCTAACCTTCCCTTGCCAAGACAGAAGGAATCCCTACGCCCCCTGTTGGGACAAGGTATGCGACGAGTTATACAATGTGTATTGTAATACCACTGCGATAAACGGGAGAATTGCAAAGGCAACCAGCTTACTGGATCTGCTTGGCCAAAAGAGACCCCAGATGGAGGAGGAATTTCCAATATCAACTTTACCCCACTCAAGCCGCAAGGCCTGGACATCATCAACAAGCTCACCGGCGTAGCTGTCCAGCTAAGCGGTGTCCTGTCTCTGCAATTGCAAAAAAAACGCTTCATTACTTGTCACATGGAAAGTGCACGACCACACTCCACATGCGAAACCCACTCTCGTGCTGTTAATGCTTCTACAAACCTCTCCACCGTCACGCCCCATGTCCCAACCATTCATCTACGATGAGATCACCGAAGCACTTAAAGTTCTCAAGAATTGGAAAGCTCTGCAATGACAACATCATACATAATTCTTGAAAAATATGGCACCCGAAGCTGTGGCGATGGCTCCAACTCCCCCTTTCTACTTGCATGGTAACGTAAACATTCCTCAGATGGAGACTTCAAAGGTCTATTGCAATTTTTTTTCCCCCCCCCGAGAGCCATCAACCATCAATGAGCCCAAGAGTTACAGACCATCTCGCTACTATCTCACACACTGCGTGAGCGACTGATACTCGGCAGGTCATGATACGGTCGAGGCAAATTTACCCGCACCCAGCTGTATTTCGCAGAGGTAAATCAACAACTAATCAATTAACAGACGTAGTTAATACATCGGAACAGCCTTGCCAAAGAAGCAGAAGTTCGGAGCAATCTTCACAGACCTAACTGCTGCGTATGATACTGTCTGGCATCGAGGTCTCTACCTCAGCTACTCAAAATCTCCCTGATGTCAAGCTTGTCAAGTTCATATATGACTTCTCATCCAAGACAGATCTTTTTCGTCCTGGAGACATCGAATGGGCAGTGCAGTAGAAGCTCAAACTTCGGAATGTGTCCCACAATTTTTCTGTCCTGGCACCCCAGTTCTTCACCATCTACGTCGCAGATATGCCCAGGGAGATTGTTCGAAGTACTCCCCGCAGACGACACGGCTCTTGGAATAGCTGCTGATTCCTTTGAATCCTTAGAAACAGTGTTGCAAAAAATAGCCCTGTAGCCATTCTTCCCACCGGATGGCACTTGAACCAGCAAACCCAAGACCGTCAGCTCTGTTTTCTACTTGCAAATCGTTCGCAAAAAGAGAACTTTAACCTCACTCTAGATTAGAAAACTGTCACATGACCCGACACCGAGGTACCTTGGCGTCACGATGGACCGCCGCCTTACTTTCAATCAACACACCAAGCAGTCGCTGCCAAGGACTCAGTCTCGTGTCAAACTCCTCAGAAGGCTCGCAGGAACTGATGGGGGTGCAATCTTTTGACACCTTACATACATCAACTGTTGCCCTTGCATACTCCACGTGCTGCCTACACTGCACCAGGATGGATTCACAGTGTACATTCACACAAGCTTGATGTCGTTCTAATGATGCAGTCAGAAGTGTAGTGGTTTGCCTTTTGGCGACGCCTGTAGATAACTTCAATTCTGTCTGGAATAGCTCCTGCAAACCTTAGAAGGAACCTTCAGACGATCAAGCCCGCCAAGAAATGTGATGACCGGTATGCCAATCCCCCCCCCAACACCCTTGGGGAGGAGCAGAGAATTCCACGAATCACTTTGCTACCCAATCCATGCCACTGCAGATCACATATCCCATCGATCACCTGGTATCAATACAATGGTAATGAGCACTGGTCATCCTCTACGTTGAACCTAAAGCAGTTAGTGGACCGTCCCATCTACAAGCCCAAAGCTGTTGACTTTATAGGAGCTTTGGTCAACCTCAACAGACTCAGAACTTGCGTTGGTCGTACAAAAAACTTCCTTCACAATATCGGAGTAGAATTTCCACAAACTAGCGATTGTGGGAGCCCCAACCATTAGCCCCCCCACAAAAAAAAAAAAAACAAAAATCAAGAGTGACTGTGAGGTCTACAAGTCCCCAAAATGAATTTCCAGGCCTGGATCAACCTGGACGATGAACTTATCCAGCTGGTTAAAGACGGATCTCCCACTGTGATTTTGGACTTGCACTCACTACGAACGAACTGGCATTAATATGCAAAACATAACCGCCAGTGGTGGGCTTGAAATCCGTAAGACAAGGAAGTACTTTTTATCGGATTCTTAATTTTCTATACGTGTCTATCGAATTCAGATTGAAATAAAAAAAGCCTTTCTCGGTGAAATCCCAGACTTTAAGCGTGAAGTGTCACACCATGATCAATACCACATGCACTGTCTTTTCGCTGCGGGTACAAAACGATTCCCTGTCACCCTCGCTAGGTGTCCGATTTATACAGGGCATCTGAGTGCAATATGTACCATTTGCTTACCGCCCAACACACAGTGGTCTGGTTGGTGGAAGGGCGCTCATCCTTGAGACCACCCTGGCCTTCCTGGAAACCATTCTGGCAAACTCTGATAATCTCTTGCTCGAGACATTGTCGTAGCATCTCTCCTATTGGCACCTTCTGTTGGTTCATCCTTTCCACACAATCTTCTAGCAACAACTCGCCTTTTCATTCTGGACTACTCGTGCCCGTCGTCTTCTCACTGATAAAACAACTCAAATGACCTGAGCCTTGCGAATAGCCTTGCCCAGCGTCTCTGGCCTCGCTGAAACAGGTCCTTACGAACTAACGGAATCAGCTATAGCATTCTTAAAGTAATCGCGGGCTAACGATCTGCCCCTTTCTTTCAGTCAGCGGGTTCCCACCGCTTTCAGTCCAAGGCTATGAAGACTCGCGCTTTTGTTCCCTCTCCGGATCAATTCTTGGAAATACCTTTCACTGCACTCTCTCGGTCCAAACTCCTGGGACATCACTTCCAGCAGGCCCTCATATGTTATTTCTTTGGGATCGACATCATTAGCACTCAAGACAGCAAAAGCGTCCCCATAACAACTTATGAACAATTGGAGGGTAGCTTCACTCTCCGTCCAATCATTGTAGTCTTTGCATGTCTCAAAGTGTAATCGTAAATCTCCACGGCATCTTGCCGTCAAAAGTCAACGGTTTTCTCTCAACCTTTAATCTAGGAGTGATCTCTTCGGTATCTGTCACCATCTTATCTCTCTTTAATGGAGGTGGGAGAAACGGCTGAGTATCGAGACCGGTTTTCGCTGGCCCTGACGCGACACAACGCTCGCTCTCAGTGTTTCTCTTCTCTCCCCTCAAGTATTGTGGGACATATCATGCTACTTCACTTACCCAACTCTCACACTTCAAACAGCCCCTAACATCTTCCGCAGTCTTCTGCACAAGCTCATCTGATCTTCGTTGTCTCCCCATATCCCTCTCACAAAAGTAATGTCACTCCTGTTCGCTCACCCGTCGTTTTCTCTCCAACAAGCATCTTATACTCGCTTACCTTTCTTTCGAGGCTATCCTCTTTCTGCTTTAACCTCTCTAGTTGGGTCATTTGGGGCAATTCCGTGACAGTGGAGAGCAGAGCATCATTTCTCAGTGGATTTGATTCCAGGAGGGGGAAAATTCATAATACATGGGTCAAAAATGAAAAATGCTTGGATTGCTTTTAAAATGTAACCAAAGTGTTCTTCTTGTTACAATTATTAAAAAAGGTATAGTTTGTACTACCTACAAGGTATGGTTACCGAGGTATAAGACAAATTCGTCAAATGTCAAAGGTCATTACCAAAGGTTAAATCTTTAATATTACACCGAATTCTTTAAAAATGGTCTCAAATTGTTAACCTTTCCAGAGAGATTGCAACAAAAGTAGTTTACACTCTCAATTGTATTCGTTTATCGAGATAATTGACAAACAAGGTCAACACCATTGACCTCTGTTGATCTCTGAATTTTAAAAATATGTTAGACGGTGGAAAATGTTTTGATGCAGCCTCCGAGGAGAGATGAACAATTTGAGCCCATTTTCGAGGAAATCGGAGCAATATTTAAGATTTAACCTTTCTTGATGACCTTTGACATTTGACGTTTTTTGTGTTATATCTCCATAACCATAAGTTGTAAGTAGTACAAACTATAACAAGACGAACACTTTGGTTACCTTTTTACAGCAGTCCAAGCATTTTTTATTTTTGACCCCTGTATTATGAATTCCCCCCCCCTCTGGATTCCGCCCACACGTTCGCGAGGACCCCCGCTAAATTTGTTCATTAACCTTCAGAGAAGATAAATCCACTGAGAAATGATGCTCTGCTCTCCACGGTCACGAAATTGCTCCAAATGACCCAACTACTCACGATTCTCCTCATTCTTCCGCTTTCAACATCCGTCACCCTTCTTCCGACTTTCTATTCTCTTTCCCCACTCTTCTCCATCTCCTGGTCCATGATTTGTTCACTCTAAGCTGCTTCTCCTATTCATTTGACTCAAACTCATCATTACTTCCAGATCTTAAACTCCGCTTCCAATAGCGCTGCCCGAAGAGGTTTTCTTTTCGCATATCCCTATCCATCTTTAACATTTTTCCTCTCGAATGTCTCGACTCTTCTTTCCTTACCTTCACGTGCGCCACAATGCAATTATCCTTTCTTCGCGCCGCACTCTCTACACTGCCACGCCGTTGACTTCTCTCTCAATCAATCATGCTCAGATGCTGTAGTACCTCTTCTCGGTGTCGGTGACACCTCTATATCTTATCCTTCTATGTCTGTGTAGTACTCATCACTAGATTCCTGGACCGAGTCGCTCACATTGTGAAAACCATCCACATCACTATCATCATCATGGAAATATTCTTTCCATTCCACGAATGAAAAACATTCATTATTTGTTTTATATACCATCTATGAAGATCCTTGTAACTTTATTTAAGCTGACTAGCTTGACTACGCTAAGCCTAGCCTAGCCTGGGCTGGCCAAATAGCAAGTTGCTACATACCCACGGCCTAGCTCCGCAGGGCTAGGCCTAACTGTTGACTTACATTTACCTGCTATAGTCACTGCATTAAACTTGGTCTGAAGAAACCTCCATGGGCGAAAATTCCACGTAGATCCTGCTGAGAACATAAGTTTACCGGCAGAAACAAGAAGATCGTGCTCCATGCATTGTTCACTCACGCAAAGACCGCAATTTCCGAGACTCGCTGCTGCACCGGAACACTGTCATAATAATAGCATCATAGCCGCGACAAATTCTGTATAAGTGTGTGTGCATTAGGTGAGCGGAGTTTTGTGAAGATGCACGAGGTGTGCAATAGAACGAAACGTATGGAACAAAAATGCACACCAAATGGAACAAAAATTCACAGTATGTGACGTAAGCATGCATGTGATGATTAATGACATGTGACCTAGAATCCTCCAAGCAACTGACAAGGATCTACTTAAGTGTTATTTAACTATCACCGTCACTAGCTCAACTTACCCATCCACATTTTATAGGGACGCACCATTTGACTTCAAGGGGGGGGGGGGTTGGAAGTTTTCTAAAAAAAAAAAAAATTCACCCACCATATGAGCAAAAAAAAAAAAAATTCCCCACTTTCCATTAAAAAAAAAACTTTACCAGCACCTTATTACGAAAACACGTCCTCAAGTAGGCAAAAAAAAATCCAGCCTATGACTTGAAGAAAAAAAAAATTGCCTCCAAAAGCCAACGAAAAAAAAAAAAAACTTGCCCTCACCCAAACTTCCAACCCCCCCCCCCCCCCTTGAAGTCTAATGGTGCGTCCCTTACTAATGCCATTTACATTTTGCGCTCATCACGGACTAGCTTTACCCGACTACCACTGTCCCTTTTTGAAGGGGAGTTTTGTTCGAAAACGGCGACCAGTGCGCCATTACTTTTTACATTTTGCTACTCACAGAGATGCACACGGACTAATTCCCGCGCAATGAAATTTCACTTATTTTCCATCTTTGCAGTACAACTACCCTACAAAACTATTACCATCTTCTGGTAAAAGTTGTGGGGATCATTTAGACGAAGACGCATCCTACGATGACAGAAGAGGAGAATAAGAGGTAAATTAGTTGCTCAAAGTGTCAAACTGTAATACACGCTATGCTGTTGCACGTAATACGTCATGCTGTTGTATGTTTAAGGCGGGTCTCACGGTCTCCGCGGTTTCCGTGCTTAAGGGGGGTACGGAGACAAAATTGACATTTGCCTCAAACTATACTTGTTCTGGGAGTTACGGGGTCGGCCTTACGCCTCCCCGTGGGTATTCCATGACATGCATAGTAAGACATGGTGGTTGAAAACTCACGATGCACCCTCACGGGATTGTTGGTAGTCCAATGACTCGTCCCAGAGGAGGGGCATAAGGGTTCCATTGCCATCCAACACGGAGGAACCGGTGCTACCATCGTGTATTCCTTGCCGGCACCTACGGATGCCGTGTCTACCCACTTCTACCTAGCCCTACCCCCACGAAGCGTCGGGGTCCCGCGGGGACCCCCGGTGCTAGGGGCTACGATGAGTCTCGGTTGGATGTTCCGTCCGTACGGAAAAGGGTACTCCGTTGGCCATATGGGGGTAGATAAAACCTTCCCCCACGGAGCCCCGCGAAACCGCGTATATTGGGACCGCTCGGGTAATTGACGGTAATCCAAGCTTCCGCTTGTTTTTCCGCAGCCTACAGGTGCCCCAGGATAAGGAAGAGCCCGAGGCGGACAAGGCCCCGGTGGAGAAGGAGGAGACCAGAAGGTGCGAAGCCTGCAAGCACTTCCTTCGGGTGTCTGACCCGCACGAATTGTGCTTCTCATGCCGCCCCTGCCGACCCAGGCAGCCGTGCGAGATCGACTAAGATTGGTCTAAAGAACAGTGGGCAACGGTGGAAGCCAAGGCCAAGAAAGGGAACCCGACCACAGCTATACCAGCATGGACCAAGTTCGTCGAGGAAGCCATCAGCAGGGCCATGGAGGGAATAACATCACGTCTGGCGATCATTGAACAAGAAATCGCAGGTGGGATACTGTGTTCTAAGTACCAACATCGCCGAGGTACCCGTCAGGGAACGAAGACCCGGACAATAGGGACGAGACAGGAAACCGGCGGGTCCCGCGGCGGGTAAAGACTGAACACGACCTGGTGAAACTCACCCACAGTCGGCACAGCAGTCCTGAAGACCGAAACGACGGGAGCCGTGAGAGTTCTACGGACCATACCAGCCGCCTCCATGGCCGTCGAGATGGTTCTACGGAGTTCTGTACCAGCCGTCAGGGGAGCCGTGACCACCGAGCCGAGTCTACGGAATCCCGTGCCAGCCGTCACCGCCAGTCTCCAGAGCACCGTAGCAGCCATCAGGGGAGCCGTGACCACCAAGCCGAGTCTACGGAATCCCGTGCCAGCCGTCACCTCCAGTCTCCGGAGCACCATAGCAGCCGTGACCACCACTTCACCAAGTCCACGGAGCACCGCGACAGCCGATTCGACGGACCGATTCGACGGAGCCAAGTCTTTGGGGCACACCGTGACAACTGTCGGGCTGACTCCAGGGAACACCGCAGCGGTGGGTCATCGAAGCTTCGGGATAACCGCCACTCGGGATCCATGGAACGCCGTGGTCACCGCAGGGACGGGTCACTGGAGTACAGCCATCACCGGCGCATGGGATCTATGGAACGCCGCGGCCACCGCAAGGACGGGTCACTGGAGTACCGCGGTCACCGCCGCACGGGATCTGCGGAACGCCAGGGCTACCGGCGATCAAGATCTAGGGAATGCCACAGTAGTCGGGCCACCACAGCGAATCCAGAGACCGTCAGCACGGCACGTACGGATCTCCAAGACACAAGCGTAGGGGTCGATCTCCAAGCCACGAGAGCCAAGACAGCCACCAATATTCCTCGAGTTCTCACCGCCGCTGGGCAGATTCACCAGGGCACGACTCCCGCCATCGGAGCCCCGCTCTCCGGAGCGCCGATACTCTTCCTCCCAATGTACCAGATCCAGATCCCTTCACAGGTCTACGAGTTACCGGCATGACAGTTCCCCACCAAGGACCCGCATGCTGCAGAGTTCACGACAAGCGCCAAGTCCTCCAGCAACTCCAAGTCCTTCACAAGGGTACCCGCCATCAACGGACAGCCAACCCGGGATCTCCGTCGCAGTCCCCAGCTCCAGGGTCCCCCGCCCGTCTTCCGTTTGGGAATCCATTTTGGGACCCAAACCAGCCGGAGCACAGGAACTGGAGGAGAATATTCTCACGCTGGATGTTTTCTGCAACCAACCGTCTACACCCAGCTTCAAGCCGGATTACTCCCACCCGAGCTACAACCTGGAGCGGGTTGACCCGGCTAAACGTAATCTCTTCCAGACTCCTGCACAGAAACCGCAGCTATTAGCACAGACGTGGCAGAAAGTATGCAACTTGGGCAACTCGTACGAGGTGCCAACGGACGACAGAGCTTCTACCAGTGCAGCCAGAGGCAAGGACGCGGCAGCTTCGCTACTGTACCTTTCATCCAGAGCGTCCGCCCCGTTTTTTGCGGCAGCCATCGCAGACGCCAACATGGCCTTATCCTTTCCAGAAGAGAAACAAGACCAAGAGCTGGGCCTGGCATGCAGAGCGCCGCCCAAGGAGGCGCCTCGACCATACATCTCGGTCCTCAAGTCCCTACAGACCAACATCAGGCAGCTGCAAAAGTCGTGTAATGTCCAGCGAGTCTCCAGCCTCCAGCCTCCATCCGGGGTTGAGGGCGCCGCTTCCACATCCCACATGCAGGGCCCTTTGAAGCCTCACAAGGTGTTCCCCTGGACGAAGCCCGGACACGGAACTCCACGGACTGGAAGCTCTAGCCAGAGACGGGCTCCGCCTAGCCAACGCCACCATGATAGCGTTTGCTCACCTCCTTAACGGGTCTTTAGACCCGGCTAAGGCGATGTCGCAAGCGGCCCAACGTCACACCTTAATCACAGTCAACGACCTGGTACACACCCAAGCCAGCCAGTTCGCCCGGATCTCCCACCGGATTGCACTCCAGCACAAACTAAACGTGGTCAGGTTTCTGAATATCGCCGACCGCAACCAACTGATGAACACCAGAATCACGAGTGACATATTCGGCGGAGAATGGCCGACTATCCAGGCACAGGAGGCAGAGCTTCAGAAGAAGGAGGCTGAGAAAGAAACGACAGGCCCAGTATGCCGCAGCCAACAAAAACCAGCCCTTTCGCCCGAAGCAACAAGAGGACAAGGGACAGCGCAAGAACTTCGGACAGTCGCAGCAGCAACGGCCCCTCCACAGAAGCAAGCCCCCAGAAAGCAGGGACCCCGTCAAGACAACAAGAAGGACAAGGACGGCGGCCACCGCAACAAGGGCGGCAGGGGAGGGCACCGCAAGTGACTATCAAGCCTCAGCCTCCCAGTCTCCTCCGGTGGGGGGGGGGGGGGGAGAGACTATCAACCTCCGACAAGTGGGTGCTCCAGACGTTGTCTTCAGGCTACCAGTTAGAGTTTACCAGTCCCCCTCCGAGATACTCCAGGGTCATCTCCAGGCGACCTCACAGGAACAAGGAGAAGCACACGGCAATGCTGCAAGAAGTCAGCAAGCTTCTCCTCAAGAAGGCTATAGAGAAGGTACCCCCGGAGCGGATAGCTTTCCACTCTCCTTTCTTTCTCACCACAAAGAAATCAGGAGACTGGCGACCTATCCTCAATCTCAAGAAACTCAACAAATACATCAAGCCACCCCCATTCAAGATGGAGTCGCTAGCTATAGCAGCTGTCCTTCCGGAACTACAGCACAACTGGTGGGGCACCAGCCTGGACCTCAAGGACGCCTACCACCACCTGGTCATTCACCCTTCTTTCAGAAAATGGTTGGGTTTCGCCATTGGAGAAGAGAACTTGCGCTTCAGATGCCTTTCGTTTGGCCTCTCCACAGCCCCCGCACATTCACCAGGGTGGTCAAGGTCATAGCGGAGCACTTCAGGAGGCAAGGCGTATACGTCTTCATCTACCTCGACGATTGGCTGTTAATGGCACCATCTCCAGAAATCCTGCGGGACCAGATCTACATGGTTGCCAACCTGGTACAACGCCTGGACTTCATCGTCAACTTCCAGAAGTCAATGCTTCAACCCTCCCAGAGGGTCCAGTTCCTCGGAGCCCAGCTAGACTTCGAAAGAGGAATGGTGTTTCCCACAGAAGACCGAGTCCAGAGCGTAATCCAGTGCGCATCCTCACTTCTGCAGGAGGTAGCCCCTCCAGCTCGCCAGTGGATGAGAATGCTTGGCCTTATCGCCAGTGTCAAGTCCATGCTGCCTCAGAGCATCCTTCGTATGCGGATCATCCAGCTTCACGTACTGGGCAGATTCAGAAGCCACAAAGACAGCCTGCCTAGCGCTCGCAGAATCAACAAGACCACGCTAGTTTCCAAAGCCCTCTCATGGTGGACTCAGCCATCCAATATTCGCCGAGAAAAAAGATTTGCGCCGCTACGGCCGTCATCAACCCTAACCACGGATGCGTCCAAGGCTGGACGGGGAGCGCATTGGGGGAACAGCTGTGGGCCATCCATTTCGCCCTCCGCCGTCTTCGGCATCAACTCAGAGGCCAGACGGTTCTGGTGAAGTGTGACAACATGTACATCGACAAGAAGGGAGAAGTCTGCAGCAGGTCCCTGTGCCTCCAGACAATTATCCTCCTCAAGTGGTGTCAGCACCACCAGATAACACTCCAGGTAGCGCATCTCCCAGGGGCGGACAACAAACTAGCGGAAGCCCTTTCCAGGAAGGCATCGGCGACCAAAGACAAGCCCAGAGTGCGGGGATCGTCAGTGGAGTGTGCCGAACGCTGTTCAACCGCCTGCAGAGATCCCTCATAGATTTTGTTTGCCAGCAGTCGAAACAACAAGCTTCCAACCTTCTGCAGCTGGGGGGGGGGCGATCCGACGGCATTCGCTTAGGATGCGATGACGATCAGTTGGGACATGACTTTGGCCTACGCCTTCCCACCCATCGCTCTCATCCCCAGAGTGCTAGAAAAGATCACCAACTCCAGGTCGTGCGGCATGATCCTGATTGCTCCCAGGTGGCCTCGTCAGCCGTGGTTCCCGAGACTCCTCTCTCTCTCCTGGTGGGCGAAGTTATAGCTCTTCCCCTCTACAAGGACCTCATCCTGACAGTCGACGGGACTCATCTCCCTCGCCAGACACTTCAAATGCTGAATCTGACTGCATGGAATCTCATCAGATCATACACGAAGGCAGGCCTTTCAAGCGAAGCTGCAGCCATCGCTGGTGAGGCAAGGAGACCTTCGACAAGAAGAACTTATAATACCCGCATCAGGACTTCAGGTGGTGTAGGAAAGCAGCTGTTAGTCCTCATTCAGCCTCTTTAGGATAGGTGTATGACTTCCTCGTAGCCGTAGCCTTTTTCAAGGAAGAGGACGCCACAGCATACTCAGTCAGGTCTTGCAGGACAGCGGTAGCAGCGGTACATCACGGCGTCGGTGAGGGCAATACAGTCTCAAACTCTCCAGCTATTCACGAGACTTGATCAAGGGCACGTTTTACCAGCGTCCTCCAACCAAGTCCTTGGTTCCAGCCTGGGATCTTCCAAGAGCTCAAGCCTCCATTTGAGCCACTTCATCAAGCCAACTTAATGGATCTCACAAGAAAGACGGCCTTCCTGGTAGCTGCTGCATGCGGCCACAGAGTGTCGGAGATACAAGCTCTCTCCGTTGCAGAGAATCACATCCGCTGAAGCACTAACGCAGTTCACCTTCTTCCCAGAGCAGGCTTCCTGGCAAAGAATCAGACGTTGGATTTCACTCCTAAGCACATCATCCTGCCTGATCTTAGGAAGGCAAGTAGCTCTTCAGATTGCGGACCTTGGTGCCCTGTTCGGGCACTGAAGTACTACATTGACAAAACCGCCCCGTACAGAGGGGAGGTGGACTCACTATTCCTCACCGTCAACAACCCGATCAAGAAAGCCTCCAAGCAAACCATGTCCATATGGATCGTGTCCGTCATCAAGGATAGCATCTCTGCTGAAGAACTCAACTCCATGGGTTCCAGAGTCCGGACTCACGACCTTCGGTCTCAGGCGGCGGCGTGGGCGCTTTACAAGGGATGCTCTGTCCAGGACATCATGGACACTCAAGGGTGGAGTTCCCCCACAACCTTCTAGACCGTGTACCTCAAGGATGTCTTGGTACCTACAGCAACGAACGTGTTGAGCACTGCCAGTGTGCGTTATCGACTGCTAGCCGTCGCTGACGAAAGCACAAGTCAGGAGGACTATCTTACCGTCATGGTAGGTGTTATTGTTAAGTTTTCTTTTCCATGTTCATATGGGAGGGATTTTAATGATCTCTTAAATAGGGGAGAGACATCACTTGTGTTCACGGAGGCTGTTTTGCTTACTACTGCTCGCAAATAAGTTGATCTTTCCGCTGGCAATTAGTCGTTCGAGCTAGCCTTCTGCTGTTGAACAATGGCATTAGTAAGATGTGGATGGGTAAGTTGAGTTAGTGACGGTGATCCCCCGGGGGGGGGGGCACCCTGCTCAGTGCTCACACTTCACGGGACCCACCCTGGAGGCTACCTCGGCACGCACCAAAATGTTCTTCAAAGTAACGTCGCCAGTGTGCAAGCGTACTGGTCGCCGTTTTAGAACAGAACTCCCCTTCAAAAAGGGATAGTGGTAGTCAGGTAAAGCTAGTCCGTGAGCGCAAAATGTAAATGGCATTAGTAAGAAGTGGATGGGTAAGTATCACTAGACTAGGTGATATCCCCCCCCCGGGGGGTTAGTAAATAATACATGAAAATGTATATTATACCTTGAATATGAAATAACATAATTGGGACATTGGTTGAAATCAAACCACACTTTCCTATCATCATCATAGCATCCTATTTACAAACATCCTTATGGCATCCAATGTTGAAGCGAAATGATTATGATGATTTCCTAGTAACAGCGTAGTAATAACATAGATATTAATAGAACTCTGTTATTTACACATAGGTGGTTTTCCTCATAATAAAGAATGAGTTCATCTAAAACTTTGTCTCTCTTCGACAACTGTGAAGTCTGCATCTTTTGCGGCTAATTCCAAGATCGACAGGTTCCTGTACTCCTAGGTTGATTGCTGATATAGATAATTGAACAGGAGAGGTGCGAGTACGCTCCCTTGGGGTAATCCATTCTTGACCCTACGCCATTGCTTCTTCTTCGCTCCTAACTGAACAAAGAACATCATGTTTGCAAGCAATCCTTTAATGAGCTCAGTCAAGTGGATGTCTTTGGGGAGTTCCAAAATCTTATCCCACCACTCGGATTTCCTAAATACCGCCTTAACTTTCCCCACAGCAACTAAAATGAGACATTTACTCTTTTGGACTTTTAACTCACCACTTGGGTCTCATTCAACTTTTCTTATTTTATATTGATAGCTGGCAGGCCTGCGACGGTGGCGCTTTGGGTTTCGACGACCAACAGTCTGTCCTGTTCATTGACTGGTTGGTCCTGCTGTGGTTGCCCAGATTTTTCATCTCATTTAAGGTCTGTTGTGCTACTTTGTCTTTTCCTGCAATAATCACCGTGTTTCCTTCATTTTGCTATCCTTTCTTCCCTACCATTACCTTTGCAACAGTCACCTCATCTTTGTCTGCGCCTTCGTTAGCGGGTTAGCTAGGGTTCCAGTCCTGTATTTCCCTCGGTGATACAATTGTCTTGTCCGTGTCACCATTTTCAACATCCTTAATTACTTGCTGCTCGCATCTGATCTTCTACCACTCTCAACCGCCCGGTTTCAGTCCAGCCTTCCTCTCTACCTATCTGTAGTATTGTATTGCCACGGTACCAACTCTGGACCTTCATATAGCTTCAAACGGTCAGCATGCACCACCTTCGGCTTACTACGGCTTGTCTTCTGTATTCAGGTGACATCGGACAGAACTGATCCCTCTCACGGGAGCGCCAACTCCCTTGACATATTGGCCTTTCCTCTGTGAGTAAGTTGTATAACCATACAAATTTTCCACACTCATACTTTGGCCCATACGCAAACCAATTATAGTTCCGTTCTGTCTCCTGGCGCTCAACACTAGCGCGTGGCGAGCACGTTCGTGAATGCCTCTAATTTTCTCTCACAAGTCTTGTGCGTAATCGGTATTACACTCTCCTCTTCAGGTACTGAACCCACAACTAGAACAGCAACCCAACCTCTCGAAATAACATCATATTGGGACTTCCCCAGTGGATGTTTGGACGTTGGCTCTGTAGGTAAACTCTACATACGGGAGGTATTGATCCCAGTCCTTATGGCCCTGGTGGTAATGAATCATGAGCGACACTGCGTTCACTATGGTGCGGTTGTACTGCTCCACAAGGCCATCTGAATTTAGATTATACGGGGTGATCCTTGTCTTCGCAATTTCAAGCAGTCTACACACCTTCTTAAATACCTCTGATTCAAAGTTCCTCGCCTAGTCGGGGTGGATTTCCAGGGGGTTTCCAAACCTACAGAAAAACTCATCAACTATTATGCTGCTACCGTTTCAGTCTGCTAGTCTTTGATTGCATACGCCTTCATCCATTGCGTTGAATAGTCTCCTACCATTATTAAGTATATACGAATTTCCTTCATGGGGCTCGGTCAGAGGGCCAAAGTACATCTATAACGACACGTTCTATCGGAGCCCCGATGCGGCACTGTTACAAGGGTGCTCGATGTTTGCGTAGCGGACCCGTTTTGCGAGCACAGGGCACACACGGTGGAAGGCTCTGACGTCTGCGTTTTAACTTCATACCCACCCAGTAGTACTTCTCACGTACCTTAGGTAGAGTCTTGTCTCGCCCAAGATAACAAGCCGTCTTTGCTGCATGTAATTCTTCTAATACGCACTCTCACAACTTCCGGAGTAAAACAATCAGCCACTTCACCAATGTTGCCATCATTACTTTCCCACTGTTGGAAGAGGACGCCCTGCTTGACAGGCATTACGTCCCACAGAGCCCAATAACTTTTCATTTATACAGATCAGATATCTGGTCTCAGGCAGGCCGTTCCTCACCCTTCTGTTTCTTCTATAGAATTAATACCATCGTTTCATCTCCCTGCTGATCTGTTCTTATTGTCTCAAATAAAAACTCGGAAACGCCTAATACAATACGGACCCAGAATTTGCCTGGTTCGGGGTTTCCCCTATACCCAGACCCTTTCATTCCCCAATTTTCATCATTTTCCCAGCTATCGCCAAGCAAAGGCTCTGCTTGGCCCCAACACGAATCAGCTTTAGTGGCTCACCCTTTGGCACTTGTCGCCAAAGTTCTGCCTGCTCCAGGTCCGCTTCCACTTGACGCTGATCATGCAGCTGCTGTTCAAGATGTGCTCCCATCGGCCAAATTGGCGACATGGTCTTACGTAACAGTCCATCGGCGTTTTGATGGCTCTTCCCTGACCGATATCCTAGATCTGGATCAAAGTTCGACAGCACTTTGAGCCACCTGGCTAGTTGGCCTACAGCGTCTTAAAATTGAAACGCCACCGGAGGGATCAAGTAATGGCTGTACTCTTTCAGGAACTCTACTGTCGCGAGCAACTTTTTTATGGTCGTGCAATAATTCCTCTGAGCTCTTGACAAGGGCCTGCTTCCGTATGCTACGACCTTCTTATCACCATATTGAACTTGAGATAGTACGCAACCTATGGCAAATGCACTGGGGTCAGTATCAAGCACAAACCCTCCTTCCTGTGATACGCCAAGATGGGAGCACTTATCAAACCTTTTTTCAGCTTTCGGAAGGCACACTCACACTCGTCCGTCCAATCAAATTTCGCCCTTTTCTCGGTTAGTCTGTGCAGCAGGCGGGCTATCTCTGCAAAATAAGACGCTAAGCCTAGGAAGCCACGCACATGAGTTTAGGTGATTGGTGTTGGCCAATCGTGGACTGCCTCGATTTTCGTTGGGTGTGTGAATTCCTTCTATCTGGGGACATAACACTACATGCCCCAGATACTGAAGCATCCTCTCTTTGAAATAGGTGACATTGGACGGCTTTAACTCGAGTCTTGCTCCACGAAATTTACCCAGTACAGCTGCCACCCGGTCTACCGATTCTCCAATTGTTCTCCCTAGGTGGCGACGTCCTTTCTTGGCCGCCACCAGGGGAGGGCGGTCAAGAAATCCCAATCTTAGCCGTCGCCGTTGGTTTCACAAGTAAAAGCGAAATCTTGACGAAAAATTCAGATTTTATGTTTTCAAAGAATATTTTCTTATTCCAAAACAGTTGGAGCTGAAGAATCAACTCCACTGTCAGGATTATTTGTGAATTTTTTATGAATAATGGACGAGGCCCCATATCAAAGCACCCAAATTGGTTTGTGGTTTGCACTCCATATTGCTGTAATTTCTTTTGATATTTTGGGTGAGTTGCTATATTGAATGAGACTTGGCGGCCATCGTCTGGCCGCAACCGCTCTCAACAACCGCGCCACGCACGACCACCGATCTGTAAGGCACACGCCACGGCCTCCACTGTCTTGATCCACAGTGGAGTTGATCGATTCACATGGCATATCCTGATTGATTTAGGATCCCTGTTAAAGACGACATAATCGAACTGGACGTGTAATAACGTGATCATTACATTAAATGGTTTATGAGTTCTCATCAATATGTCTTCAGCTGCATTCTCTAATATAACATCCAAGCTAAGAGGTTTTCTTTTGTTGGATACTCTCACACTCGCACAAAGGCAACGTATTAAACAACATGAGTATAAATCAACTGGAGTTACGCTATGTTCACCTACCATGCAGGTACGGGACGAATAAGCCCTTTCGCAACTTCAGATTCAAGATGCATTGTGGGTAATATCCGACGATCTTTTGGAGATAAACAAAACGCGGCTACTGTACAATTTCAATGTGGTGAACTTTGACGTTTTCGCAAAAATTACTTAAACTCGGGCTTCTAAACAGGTTTGCCTTTGTCATGAAGGAATTGAGACCGTATAGTTCATAAAACCCAAGTTAGAGACATTTTTGTGAAAACGGCAAAGTTCACCACATTGAAATTGTACAGTAGCCGCGTTTTGTTTATCTCCAAAAGATCGTCGGATATTACCAACAATGCATCTTGAATCTGAAATTGCGAAAGGGCTTATACACCATAATACAATGTATTTTCCGCAACTTCCAGGGCATGGGGTTGAGGGGGTGGGGTCAAGCTAAGTTGTTGCTTTTTCAATCAGTCATTGTTTACCCGTGCATGTTATTTTCGCTATACGGAAGTATATTACTGCTTAACAAAAAAAAAAAAAAATCGATATTCAAAAATTGTTTCGATATGTACCCCACATTCTTTTTAACATAGTATGAAAGGTATGGGTTAGGCCTATGGATCGGTGATCATTAGTTAAATACCAAGGATAGCCCAAAAAGCCTCAACAATGAGGCTTAATTCCATTGGGGTATGTGACCCCTACATCTGAATCCTTACGGTTAGACACATAATGTGGCATACTTTTCAACACCATTGGATCAATTTGAAAATTTGACCCCTGTACCATCTTTGTCTTGGCCCCCTCACCTTAAGGCACCATTTGCTGCACTTAATGTGTCCCTGTCAGGCTGTAAAAACATTTAATCGCTCAAACCTTTCGTACTTGAGATGTGTTACAACGTCTGTTAGCTCCCTGGTTAATATATTACGCTCCTGTCCTGCTGTTGCCAATAGGTTGCAGTTTGCTTAGTTGAGCACTCTTCTGTACTTGGTTTATGTAGCGTTGATGTTTTATTATGTTGGTGTTAGATTATCTATTGTTTTCAGCGTGCATTATTTTTTACGAATGCACTAATGCTCTGTCAGATAATGCACGGGTCATCAGATAAAGCACGCGGGTCACCACAAGTCACAACTTCAAGAAATTAGCAATACCGTCAAGTAACGTGTCTGCATCGTATATATACCCTCTAAAAACTTAGTATCTACAATCTATGGTGTCAGACTTGGCTAAAATGATTGTGTTGAAAAAAATATTCCTTTCGCGTATAAAGTATTAGTTGAATTCACATGCGCAGAATATTCCAAATAATGTGATATTGTACTGTTTCTTTCAGAAAATTGATTACAAACACGCGTACATCTTAATTAACGAGAACAAGCTTTTTTTGTACCCTAAAAAAACTATACGTTTGACATTAAATATTGATCTAAAATATAAAATTGTTAAAATTTGCCAAGTTCGAAAGTCGTTCAGAAAGTTTAGCTGCTATCATGTTGCTATGTAATAGTAGGCCTCAGAATCAAGTATACTTTTTTTTTTATTAATACGCTGTGGAATTCAGCCTGACAGACCTTTATGTTTGTATCATTACTATCTCCTTTTGATTTCAAGGAATAGTTACGATCATGACAGGTGTCCTTAATGCGATTATAATTTAAATAATCCCTCCCCAGACAATGACAGACTGTGTATAAACACCGATTCCTATGGCATATTTCTTTCGATTGAAATACCCACTATTTTTGAGGAAGTGACCTGAAGCCACTTCCTCAAAAATAGTGGGCAGTACAAACAAGAGAGAAACAGACGATAATAACGAAAGGTAATAGGGCTAGACGTATTATACAGACATCGAGTGTCTGGATTACTGGCAAGACTTTCACCATATTTACTCCCATCAGTGAAGATTTGTAAGAAATTACCCCAATTTAAACCAATTATCCCATCAGCCTTGCTTTTCTTATCACAATCCAAATCCAATTTACTATCATCAAAAAAATCTCCCAAGATATGGCAATTTCCTCAAAATGCCAAAAGGGAAAACAACTGGTTGCAGTAGGAAAACACAGAAATAACTATTATTGATCTCATCCCAAATGATTCATGGTAGCTAACGTAGCGGGAGGGACAGAGGGTGGGTGTACGACGACTCGCCCCGCCAACCCAATGCGTTTGTGGTAGCGTGGCACTGGTTGGCTTTTGGCGATTACAAAAACACACAGAGTAAGTTTAGGAGGGCAGAACTCCTGTATTTGGGACTGGCTCGGAGGCAACAAAAGAAGAAGGGTGGTAGACAGTTTTCTGGGTAGCTCTGTTTTTTTTTTTTTTTTTTTTTTCAAATTGCGATATTTCCGATTATCAAAGTGATATTTATTGAAATTGTAAAATGATAATTTTCTTATGTTAAACACCTTTCGTTATTGAAATCGTTTATGCGTCTTAAAAGAGTACACTAAATAATAAATACCTGTATCTACTCAACAAAATTCGGGTTGCATTCAATTTTATTGAGTAATTTCAATGAGTAATGTTTTAAGTTACCATTAATCATGTTTTAATCAGTACAACTCTTAATAAGTTAGCACAATCCAAATCCAATTTACTATCATCAAAAAAATCTCCCAAGATATGGCAATTTCCTCAAAATGCCAAAAAGGAAAACAACTGGTTGCAGTAGGAAAACACAGAAATAACTATTACTGATCTCATCCCAAATGATTCATGGTAGCTAATGTAGCGGGAGGGACAGAGGGTGGGTGTACGACGACTCGCCCCGCCAACCCAATGCGTTTGTGGTAGCGTGGCACTGGTTGGCTTTTGGCGATTACAAAAACACACAGAGTAAGTTTAGGAGGGCAGAACTCCTGTATTTGGGACTGGCTCGGAGGCAACAAAAGAAGAAGGGTGGTAGACAGTTTTCTGGGTAGCTCTGTTGCTCAATAACTGATTTATTCAGTGTGTTACATTGGTTATAACACATAACTACACTGTAGGTCAACTGCTTTCATCGACAGCTAATACTGGAAATCCCACTGTTTGATCACCAATGTCGACAGTTTGTCGACCAGACAAAAATTTCAATGTCGACAGTTTGTCGACCACCTCTATGTTAATAAACCTATGTCGACAATTTGTCGACCACCTCTATGTCAAACCTATGTCGACAGTTGGTCGACAAGAATTTTGTGTCGACGGACAAATTTTTACGGTGTCGACAAGGGTTTTGTGTCGACAGACTAATCTTGATAACACATTTCCCTGCACAGACGCTCGCGCTCAACGCAGCACAATTTTTGGTACTCCTTAAGTGTAATGATAACATTTTCTCCCTAGGACGTAATTACAGTTCTCTCCCTTGGCGTAATCATACAATTCTCTTCACGATTTTCACCTAGGGTATGTTATGGTCCTTGGGCGTAATTTGAATATCACCTAATTCTCTCCCTTGGGCGTAAAGTTGAGTATGTCACATAATTCTCTCCCCTTGGGCGCAATCTTGAGTATAATGTTAGGTATATCACCTTGGGCGTAATCTTAGGGCGTATTCAAATCAAACAGTTCTCTCCCTGATACCATATACAAAATAAATACAAATCGTGTTTTATAAATCACCCACGGACGGCATATTTCAACTCTTGACACTTGCCACTCCTCTTCGGTTAATCGGACTCCGCCGTGCGTCTCCCTCCTCCAAAAGGCAAAAAAAAAATACAGAATTTTCTTCCCCAAATCTCCAGGTATGTCAGATGCAATAATCACCTTGGGCGTAATGGAGGTCAAAATCTCGCTCTCACGGGCAGCGAGACCGGCTGCGATTCGCTGACGACCATCACCCCAGGCGAATATGCAAAGCAGGAGGAACACGCACTGTCTCGAGGTCCCCCAATATTTACTTTTTACATCCTTAAAGGTATCAACATATAAAAATACACATTTGGACATGGAGAAACTTTCATGATTTCCTACTCCCGTCACACTTAGATTTTTTTTATTTTTTTTTTATTCTGTGCATAATGATACTGCTAACAATCAGCAAAAATAGTTTTAGCAGGATGAAATTTATGTGAATCAAGATTAACTTTAAAACTTTTATCAAGAAAATTTCTTCCATGTTTAAGTGGAGGTTCACCGCATTCCACCTGCAGCTGAAAGGAAGCAAGAGATTTACCCCTAATAGCACCTGTTGCAATCTTACGGGCCTGATATTGGATTGAGTCCAATCTTTTTCACATCTGAAGCACAGTATTTTGCTATTTTTCCAAATTACAGCCAAGTACTACTGCCTTTTTTCGGATCCTTTTTACTGTTAACTGCACTGTATTTTTTTTTTACAGTGCAGGCTATTTCACCAAATACAAGATGTTAGTAGTGGTAATAACTTTAAAAAAAAGTGCATTTCTAGTTATTTCTGTACTAAACGTAGAGTGTAAGATGTCTTGACTGTTGCAATACAACGTCTTGATTACATTTCGGTGGACGAAGGCATCAGGAAACGAATGCAGTTTGACGGTTTGAATGATCAATTAAAAAATATGAGTAATTGTGACTCAAAATCGTCAATCGCAAATACTCAATTCACAATGATTTTAATAGCTCTCAAAATATGTAAATAATAAAGGTTTAAAAATTTTCACAAAATTATTTCATTTGAGAAATGTTAACAAAATAAACATATATGTATTAAGTTATATTAAAATAGTAACAATTACTCATTTTACACTTGTTGCTGCAAATTAATTGATCGTTGAAGTTGTAATTAAGTAAACCAGACTCAAATCAGCTAAGTTAATAATTCAAACTTATAACAACAAGACAGTTTGTGGAACAAGAAATAACACAAGCACTAATTTAGTAACTTATTTTTACTTCAATGAAATTGGTATGAAATTTGTTCATTTTAATTCGCAATATATTAGTTAGAAAGGAAAATGATGTGTGTAAATTCAATGTTCTTATATATTCCCTGTAAGGTAACATGGTTAAATATTTGGTTTCATATAGGCAGAGGGTCCCCGCTTTGATTCCCAGTTAGGTAGGCTTACATGTATAAAATGTAATACATGATTAATTTACAGCTAAATTAAGATCAATAATACCATTACCAGGCAAAACATAGTATCTCAAAATCGCTTTCGTTTTTCCTCTTTTCTTTGCCCTATTTCCCCACATACCTACAACATTCATTTAAGTTCCAGCAACTTAGTTGATTAATGAACTTGAAAATTTCTGTGTGTGTGTATAATAATAAATACCTGTATCTACTCAATAAAATTCGGGTTGCATTCAATTTTATTGAGTAATTTCAATGAGTAATGTTTTAAGTTACCATTAATCATGTTTTAATCAGTACAACTCTTAATAAGTTAGCTACATGCATTCAAAATCACACTACTTTATTGCGCTTATTCGCCCGAACGCCTTGTAAAATTAATACAAATATAAATGATTTGATTGTAAGATAAAGCTTTCTTCTTGATAAAATAGTGATTCTTGATTCCTTTAATTTTGTGTCCAATTTTCCAGGTTTATAAAAAGACTACAACTGGAGCTTTCTTGGATGTTTTTTCAAGTATTTACCTTATCGTACGTAACATGAGAGAGGCACCGCCCACCAGTGTTTTTAAGCGGCTCCTGAAAACATACTTATTTTCCAATGCTTAAATTACCCAATTACCCCTTTTTAAAATCTTCAGATGCTCAATAACCGCCTTTACCCCATTTCTTTCTTACTAACCATTATTTCACAAGTTTCCATAAAAGTAGTCACTTTTTTTAAAAAGAATTTTAACATCCAAATTCAAAATTTTAAAGTTCAATAACCTTTATCACATTGTCACCCATATCTATGTAACTGAACATCACAGATATGCCATATATATTCTCTGATTCCTTATGATGAGATGAATCATTTGAGATATTTCAACTAAATTGAACCACTTCATATGACTGATCTGTATAGATTCAACATGGCCACCAAATGGACCTCGAGGGACAATATTTGATTTTGATGAACATTCATTTAAGTTCCAGCAACTTAGTTGATTAATGAACTTGAAAATTTCTGTGTGTGTGTACTTCCAAAATAAGCGCAATAAAGTAGTGTGATTTTGAATGCATGTAGCTAACTTATTAAGAGTTGTACTGATTAAAACATGATTAATGGTAACTTAAAACATTACTCATTGTAATTACTCAATAAAATTGAATGCAACCCGAATTTTGTTGAGTAGATACAGGTATTTATTATTTAGTGTACTCTTTTAAGACGCATAAACGATTTCAATAACGAAAGGTGTTTAACATAAGAAAATTATCATTTTACAATTTCAATAAATATC
This sequence comes from Ophioderma brevispina, assembly GCA_023653785.1. Classification (NCBI taxonomy): domain Eukaryota; kingdom Metazoa; phylum Echinodermata; class Ophiuroidea; order Amphilepidida; family Ophiodermatidae; genus Ophioderma; species Ophioderma brevispina. The sequence continues at coordinate 22,443 of JAMKCH010002615.1, read as the reverse complement.
ACTTTGATAATCGGAAATATCGCAATTTGCAATGAAACCAAACATCAACAACAGAAAGTATGAGAGTAACAACCGTACGAGTACTGTGACTCCAAAGGTGAACATACGCAATGTTTGATGGACAACAATCAAATAATATCCAAGGAAATATCAATTCCATTTCAAATTGTGCCAATAGACACTCCGAAGTCGTTTGGTTTTTTACGATTTTAGAGGCATTATTTGACAATAACTGCAATTATACTCTTCCTATAGTTTTCATTATTTGAAAGTAGTAAGCCTATAAATCTTGTATTTATTTCAGTGACAGCTGGAGCTAGCTTAATAACTATAGATGTAAAACCCAGACACAATATGATTATTAAATTGTTAGTTTTAATTTGATTGAAAATAAAAGTATTCGTTCTAAAACACGTGTGTATGTATCGATCATTAGAATTGAAATGATTTTCGTCCGAACGCCTTGTAAAATTAATACAAATATAAATGATTTCATTGTAAGATAAAGCTTTCTTCTTGATAAAATAGTGATCCTTGATTCCTTTAATTTTGTGTCCAATTTTCCAGGTTTATAAAAAGACTACAACTGGAGCTTTCTTGGATGTTTTTTCAAGTATTTACCTTATCGTATACGTAACATGGGAGAGGCACCGCCCACCAGTGTTTTTAAGCGGCTCCTGAAAACATACTTATTTTCCAATGCTTAAAATTTTGTTAACTTTGGATTTCTTAGTTTTGCTTATTATGCTGTATGCCATGTATATTAATTTTGTATTTTAAGTATTTGTTTTAAGGCGCTGTGTTCGCGGTATAGCGCCATATAGATGTATTTATTATTAATTTTTACTCTGTGGATATTCAAAATCAACTAGGTAGTATTTATGAGTCAGAGGAAATGTGAAAATGAAGGATATATCATTAAAGACATTTTTACAGTTCCTACCTTTAACGGGGGTGGGGGGGGGGGGGGCTTCCACTACGGTTACACAGGCTGTGCCTTAGGATAGACCCTCTTTTTCAAACTGTCTAGTACCCAATAACCCACTTTTGTGATGCAGCCCTACCTTTTACCCAATTACCCCTTTTTAAAATCTTCAGATGCTCAATAACCCCCTTTACCCCATTTCCTTCTTACTACCCATTTTTTCACAAGTTTCCATAAAAGTAGTCACTTTTTTTAAAGAATTTTAACATCCAAATTCAAAAATTTGCTCACGCTACGCGCACATTTTGAACAATTTTAAAGTTCAATAACCTTTATCACATTTTCACCCATATCTATGTAACTGAACATCACAGATATGCCATATATATTCTCTGATTCCTTATGATGAGACGAGTAATTTGAGATACTTTTCAACTAAATTGAACCACTTCTTATGACTGATCTGTAGAGATTCAATATGGCCGCCAAATGGACCCCGTGGGACAATATTTGATTTTGGTAACATCCAAATACTTTAAGGAGAAGGAGATACCGTCAAGATTCTATAAAATCATGTTAGAATTTAGTTTTAAAAAAGGGGGGGGGGTGCGAGGAACCCGTATAATCTGCTAGACTATTTGAGCTTCAGGTTGTTACCTCAATGGCCCCCTTCTTCAAGTTTCATACTGGATGACCCCATTTTTGTTCAGGTTGTGTACCAAATGACCACCTAATTTTTTGGTACATTTTATCTGAAAGGCCCCTACTTTTCACCTGATGGCTGAGACACATGCCCGTTACTTAGCAGTATCACCGGACCTTTTGTGACTGAAGATTGTGACCTTGAAACTTTTCATAGCAAATCAAGACTCGTTGTTATCACGATATTATCAAGAGCATTGTAACCAAAATGCCGGTTCATCCTCTGTGTAAGACCTCATGCAATTAGCCTAGCATGAAATCTTCTATAAGAGGATCAAATGATTACAAGGATTGTACAGCTTTATTCCGTAAAAGAGTCTTTACTCTAGTCTAACTCATGAATATCTTACACCAAGGTAAGACCAAAATGCCGCCCTGACAGACTGGTGTCAAGTAGTTAATGCTGTCATCGTTACGGCATTTTACTTACGAATGTCCTTTACTCCGAATATTCAAATAAGATTCATATTTCACTATGAGTTACAATATGCTGATCCACCAAGGACACATTTCACTGTGTTGTACTTGTACATACATTGACATTAACTGAACTTGTGTGATCTGGTATCATCATAGCAGGGGTGTTTTTTCTAAATACACTAGTGAAAGAAGGTACGACCGTGTCGCAGGGAATTGAGATTTTACTAGCTGTCAATGTTTCACGTAATATGCTACTTGCTTTTGAACACGGGAAATATTAGAGGTTTCACCCATTTTAATAAAAAAAATCAAAACAAACAAATTTGTAATCTCTGACTTTTATGTGGCGTTTTAAATTTTCTTGAATATGGCATAACTGTCACGGTATTAAAAAAACTATGTTTATCAAAACATCGGGTATTGTCCCTTTAAAAACAAGAATTTCCACTACTTTCCCCCAACTTATTAATTTTGTATGCAGCAGATTTGAACTTAGCACCCTCGAATTGACCTAAAACACTCTCGATCTTTTGGTATATCCTAGTAGGTTCAACCTGATTTTGAGCCTTGAAGGCTTGATGGCTCCCCTACTATTGTTATGAATTTTCCAATAATATATTAACGACTAGATTTACAGGCCACTACTGTAATTCTATACAAAAGAAAATCTGGCAGCACATTCTTGCACAAACTCCGTAAAAAGATTTTTCAAGGTTTCCATTCAAATTTATTATTCTAAATTTTACATTTTTTTTTTTTTAATATTATATTATTTAGTCTAATTACAAAATAAACCTCCTCAGTCCTCTTTCTTCATTGGCACATTATTTTGCCGCTAGCACAAGTATTTTTTTATAAATAACACTCGGTGAATTTTTAAGCCTGTAACCGTTTTTTTTATTCACTCTCTATGAACCCCCCTTCAGCATGTGTCAAGAAAAAAAAAAAATTGTTATTTATAAATAATTTCCCACAATATATAATTACATTTTAATGGAAATGTAAAGTAATTGAGTCCAACCACGGTAAGAATGGAGCATGTCCTTTGTGACTGAATAACTTTGTTTCTTTGTTTAACCTTAGATACTTGGGAGTTTTTATTCAAGACCTTTGTACGTCAATCACTTTTTCACATCACATCCCGAACACTATAGCTGCTGTTGGCGTGACAATCAATATACTGAGCGCCATCAACATGATGTATTTCTGTCGCACTGCAAAAGAAAACAAGAACGTAGTCTTACCTAAGATTCGACTTGAAGAAAAAAATATATGTTTAAAAATTGCTGTTAGTTATAAATATCGTAAATAATCAATCATACCATGCAGACGAACATCAATCAATGTATATATCGTCCTTGCCCTTTAAAAATATCAATATTGCTATGCTAGAAAAATAGTTTTCATTTTTTTACAAATATAATATTAAGAGATGCAAAGTTTGTTCCTAAATCCAATATGTAAACCAGCTGTGTTTGCAAATCTTTTCGCAATTTCTCCCCTTATATCACATTTATTGACTTGCAAAGAGGTATCCCGTGTATTTTTTCCACTAACCTCTAACCTCTACATATGGATAAGCGGGTCTGAGTCGCCGAGCATCACAACGGAACCTTTTTTTACCTTGACAATATGGCGAGAACCAATGCATACACCTTAATCAAGTTAAAGGAATTTTGTATACAAATTGACCATCTGTGTGTGGAATAATGTGCACCAGCAGGTGTAGGCATGTTTCCGCCATATTGTCACGGTAAACAAGCAACTTCCTGGTGTGACACTAGGCGCCCCTTCAACTGTGCGGCAGCCGCCCGCTATCCATGGGTAGAGGTTAGTGATTGTTTCTCCGGGGCAGCACAGCGAGCCCTGGAATGCAAATGTTCACCTCGTTTCCCTAGCCCGCATTAGACCAACCCCATGTGTTCTCGTGTTATTCAATCAAGTTGGGGTAACCTAACCTCCTTATCAATGCTTTATGTAATAGAATAAGGATGAGAAGCACACCGTGTAACTGAAAAATATGGAGTTTTGATAAGGTCGGGCGAGCCTTTTAGACTCGACCTGCGCGAGCCTTTAGGCGACCGCTAGGTCGGCCGTCTAACAGGCAATCCAGCCTTATCAAAATTAATATTATTTCTCATATGGTAACGGTTGGCTTTGAATCTTTAATCTTACATAGACGCAGTGACAAGAACGAACATCGATTTTATATAATTATTTAGTCAAATTGAGACTATATTTCGTTTTTTTTAAATATTTGAAGCAGCGGTTAGGTTTTTTTTTTCTTAATTAAAAACAGCCAATTGTGCTGTTATGTTTCACGGGTGGGGGGATTGTTGCCAGCGTCCTAACACCACGGAGGTCGATTCGATACTAGGTTTACCTCCTTCTGGGAGAGATATCTCATTGATCGAGGAAAGCCTGATCTTATTTAGAAATGGTCCCATCTGTTTGGGAAGATTATCCTATGACTGGTTTAAACCATGTCTAATGGTTATTTAGTAGGCAGGTTTTGGATATTTAAGTGGTTCGTTTCAATAACTCTTTCAATACACGTATATCTGCCCCCCTGACCCCGGATTCTGACCCCCACGAATTAAAGATCTTCATACAGAGTTTATCTTCGTTGCAACTACCGCTGCTGTTTACGCAGGTTAGTGCTTAGGAAGTTTTAGTTAAGAAGATATCCTATCTTCGGCAATTCGTAAATAGGCTATGTCTACGGCCTATCACAAGCACTCGATTGCGTATAAAGAAACAAAGCAAAATTCCATTTATAGTTTCTCCCTCAATTTTAAATTCCGTATTCATTGATCTGGAATTACGGTTAGCAAATTGTTGATTGTGAACCATTTTAAAGTAAAAGCTAAACAGAGACGTTTAATTGTTTTTTGAAGATTTTTTCCATGACTTTGAATCACCAGCTTGGCTGATTCGTTGTGTCGGTGTACATGTACATTAGCTAAACAGACTGAAGATGGTAATCCGACAATCACAAGAAGCTTTGTATTGAGGTCCTGAAGATTTCCATCACTTTGAATCACTATCTTGGCCCGATTCGTTGTCGATATACAGTATTATCTATCTCGCAGGATGGAGCAATTCGACAAACACAATAAGCTTTTGTTATTGAGTCACCCTGTGCTTTTTGTTTATCTCAACAATAAAGGAGCAAAATGTTTCGATCTGTCCCCTTTAAATAGTAAATAAGAATTTTGCATAACTTACGATCACTACTTTGCCTGAATCGTATAGACAGGTTATGGCAATCTGTGTCCACATTAGCTTTTAGGCTTGAGTTCCTTCACTATTTTTTATTTCTTTTCATTTGTACCACCTGATGCCGAGGTGTTTCTACATTTCCTTTGTTCAATTGTCCTTTATTGTTTTTAAAAACTATGAATATTCTCAGACCATTATTTTTCAACTCCGGAAGTGTCCAAAGACCACTTTCGGAAAAAATAAAGGTGTGATGAATATGCTAGGTGTAACTAACGTTCTCTGCCCGCTTTTCGTACTATAATGGACAGTTGAACAAAAGAAGCCAACAATTGATAATGATGAAAGATAATTGCTAGACGTATATAACACAGCTGATAAACAATGATATAATTGCAGACCTGGGTTCCTTTGTGTCATTGTGATAGCAACGGTAAAAATTGTAACAAAATCTGTTTTGCAAAAATAACTTCGCTGTACATTTCGGTATACTAAATTTATACATATGGGTATTTTCAAACTGTAAGATGTTCGATAAGTAACCCAAATCGACAATTTCAATGACTTTACTCAGGTCCAATTCCTTAAAGGAGATCTTCAAACTTTTTTATTTTGGTGCTAAACCAAATTTTTATTTGAGTTTTCACATATTCAGCAAAGTTGTGATTAGCATTTTGAAAATAGGAACAGATGTGATTTTACAAAACCGAATTTAGCCTACAATATACTTCCAAATATTATTAAAGTTTACAAGCGCAACACTTTTACGGGGGCCGCGGTCCTGTTATGCCACAGGACCCGATTTTTCTCAAAATGACAGACGCTTTAGGGTAGAACCGAAGCCTTTAATACCAAAGCTTCTTCTTGCGAGTATCAGGTCTTAGCAGCAGCCTGATGGTCTGGTGCATATTAGGTTGCCTAATATGCTTGTCTTTGAATGTGCAATTCTTTTTTTTCGAACAAAGGCATTTCACTTCGGCCTACAAGTCAAACGTGCTGCAAAGTAGTTGCACAATGAAAGAGAAAAACCTGGTTTTTCAAACCGAAAAACAGGTTTTTCGATTTGAAAAACCCAGTTTTTCAATCTGAAAATCAAGGTTTTTGATTTACCACTTTTATCATCCGATAAACTTGGTTTTTTTGAATCGAAAACAGGTTTTCAAACTTGCTTATCGGATTTGGAAAAACCAGGTTTTTCGATTTGAAAAACCCGGTTTTTCGATTCGAAATCTATGTTGTTTACTCAGTCGAAGAACCTGGATTTTTTCGATTCGAAAACCTCGGTTTTTCAAAACCTAGCTTATCAAAATTGATAAGCTACCCTGGTTTTTCCAAATCGAAAAAACCAGGTTTTTGGATTCGAAAAGCGAGGTTTTTGATAAACCTAGTTTATCCGGTAGAGTGACCCCTGGTTTTTCAGCGAAAAACCTGGTTTTCGGTCGAAAAAACCATGTTTTTTTTGGCAAACAAAAAATAGGTTTTTCCAAAGGATCTCGTTCATTGGGCACAAATACACTGTGACAATAACATCCATGCTTGTGGTACTAGATTTTAAATGGCTCTAGAAAAGTAATTCATGGCTTCTTTTTTCCCTTTTTCTTAACATTAATTGCCAATCACCTCCCTTTTCTAGAATTTTGGTGCGGCCATTTTGTACACCATCTTGGACCTGATTGTCATTCGTCTAGACCTAAAACAGACTAACAAAAAACGTAGTCTTTCCCAATCGCAGTGCAATATATTGGAACAATGTTGATGAGAATTTATTCAGCAGTCTATCACTTAATGTACTCAAGGACAAATCAAAGGTTTTTTTCCTGTAAATTGTTTTCATTTTTTTTTTGTCTTTTTATGTTTTGTTCATCCAGCTTTGGTTTTCGCTTTGGTCTTTTATGCATTCATTTTGTTTAAGATAATTATATTTTGTACATAATTAGATATGTTTATGATGTACTCACGGCTCAAGAGACAAACTTTCGTTTGATTTTGAGTCCCTCCAGTTGGAACTGAAATGATCAAGAACAATACAGATGTGCTTGAAGACGTAGTGTTTTGAATATCATTATTTCAAAGTATTGGTAACTTTCTTGTAGAATAATTCTCACTACCAAAACTTGGTGCTCTTTTTAGGCCTCACCTTTGGCTTTAAATGCACGGCAAGCAGTACAATATTTGGATACCAGATTATTGATGACTTAGATGCAAAGCAGGTCGCAGCATTGGAACGGATTACGGCTCTAGATGACCTTCGTGATTCACGGGGGTTTCGATCTGTATCAATGTTAGGTATACAACTGTCACCAACCGTATACTTTGGGAACGGTTTTCATGCGTTTTTTCTATCTATTTTGTTTTCGTTTGCGTTTGTTTGTGGCAATTCCTGTTTCATCAACTCTCTTGTGAGGATGTTTTGTCTTAATTTAAATTCTATTTTGCAGACACCCCCATTTCCTTGACTGCATGGTTTGATTGTCAATTTTTTTTTGTTTGATGACTGCTGAATTTTCTTTCAATTTAGTTTTTACATAAGACTATGAAATTGGTTTGCCGGCTGGTGTAAAACGCATAAGGCACAATTCTGCATACTTGCATAATACATATCTGCATAAGCTGCATAATGAATAGTGCATACGCTTCGCTACTCCTGCTAGGCTGCATAAGCTGCATAAGCTGCATAACTGGCATAAGATGCATAAGTACATAGCTGCAATAATGCCATAGCGCACAATTGCATAATCGTTGGATTGTTCCCGAATTGTTTTAGGACGGTTCCGGTGTGTTGTGGCTCTTTTGTGTTTCATGGTTGATGAGCAACCTCAACCCGATATCAAACTACTTATTTGGTTCAAATGGTAAAAATTATGTTTTTTTAAACAATTAGAAAACATTTAATGGTACACGATGGCAGTGTGGTAGGACACGACCTGCTGATTTGGGCATTGGATATTTCCAAACGGTAATTTGGGTAACCTGCTACGTGCATTTACCATGCCATCCCTCCTCGTTACACATTACAAAAGCTCTCTCTTAAACCTTCGTTCAATACATCTTAATAGTTATAATCATGATCATTTTTGGATACAAATTATTGACTTCAAAATCCGACCATTTTAAACAAAAATTCCAAAACCCCAAGAATCGTCATAAATCATCCAAAGTGTTCACTTTCTTTAACGTTGCTGATTATGCAGCTAGCACTTATTCAGCTGATCTTATGCAGTTATGCAATTATGCAGCTTGTAACTTGTTGCGATTATGCACTTATGCAACTAAATTCAGGTTTTTGTAAAAGGGGAACGGGTACAAAGACGAATCTGAATTATGTAAGAGGAAGTCCTCTTGATGTGTTTCACACCCAATGATTGTTCTGGATTCGTCTTTTATATATTTCTTTCATTCACCTCTTCTGTCACACTCCAGTTTCCATTTCTGGTACTTGGTTGTAAAAATAGAAGACTGGCCTATTTGTTTTTCTGTGCTTATGGAATTTCTACCCTCCCCCCCTTGCGCAAATATGCAGGTGTATGCAGTGGTGTCCGGCGCCTCATGTTCGGAGAGTCCTGTAAGTTGTGGTGCCGTGTATCAGGGGAGTCATTCCTGAATCACGTAAAAGTTACCGACCTTATCGAAAGAGTAGGGACCATCCCGGGTCTTTTACCCCACTTCACACCATTTACTCTAGGTACCAGGGTCTCTTCCAACCCGCACTAAGGCCAGCGTAGAAGGGTAGTCCGAAGTCACAGCATGGAAACTGTAGGCTGTGTCCAACAGGGACGGACATATGAGGATTAATGTGAACAATTATACGAAAAACTTGCATTATACTGCATTAAAATGTCAATTCTTTTAGATGATTATATATTGAGAGCGGCGTCCGGCTCATGGTATCTCATTGCAGTTTTGTGAAATTGCATTCTGATTAAGAGACATAGGAGATTTCCAGAAAGAGCGCCCCCCAATTTTTGCTTTCTCGAACCCCGGTTTTCTTTACTCTTTGGAATGCGTACAATGGATTAGATCACACCTTAAGGAATAATGCAGAATATGCCGTCTTTATGTAATAAAGATAGGATTTAGTAGTTTTCTGTCGTGCAACGACAGAAAGTCACAGCATGGTTTCCTATGTGACGATTACGATAGCACCCAAATTTCAAAACAATGGTGTTGAGGTTTTCTTTTGCACCCTTTTTGTCCAATAAACCGTCTCCGTTCTCGGTAGTGGTCTACACACCCGATCTAGTGAATTTGAGAAGAACTTCGCTCCTAAAAAAAAATCTCCTCCTGTCACTTTAGCGTTCAAATAAAAAAAAAAAAGAAAAAAAAAAAACCTAACAACACCAAGTCCTTTTTTCGAATCATCTAAAGATGAACTAAAATTACTACTATTTGGTAATTAGAACGATCTCTTTTCGGGATTTATATTGCTTCAAAAAACCCCTCAATTATGCGACAGTTGCACCGAGCTTCTTACAAGACACTGCAACGGAAAGTATCTGTCCGTGATAAAACATATTGCTTTTACGTGTTTGCGTACCGCAGGTTTATGCAACTTATGGCACTTATGCCATTATGCAGATTATATAGATATTAGCGTTTTAATTACACACCATCCGTTGATGTGCTGCTGTAATTGTGTTTATCTAAGCCATTACAATTTTTTGTAAAACTTTAATATTTTAGCAGTTAATGGTGATTGTTACCAGCATTTCATTACAAGCGGCGAATTTTCCTAATTGTTCCTGCATGAGTTTCATTGCAACGCTCGCTCTCTTGTTTTTCACTTGTGGCACACTGGCAGAAGTACATTTCGGAGACGCTGATATTCCGAACGTAAGTTCAACATATTCAAGACATTGTTTAGTAAGGATATAATTAGGCGACATTTTAAATTCCTGTGGAGATTGGGAAATAATGTATGCCTTACTGGTATACCAGACACGTGTAAATTTTTTATAGTTCGTCGGGCTCATAGTTTACCTACCACGTAAAAGATGGTGCTCTCGAGTCCAATCTCTGTTACTCTTCACAGCCACAGTAGTTTCATCATGGACTAATGGCTTCCAAGCGGAGACTATATCTCCGTTTACACCCTGTACAGATTTAAAAGGTGGAACAGAAGATTTCACAATATCAGTGTCTTTTAAAAAAAAATTAAATAACTGATTTTTTGCCCTGGATGTAAAGCTTTCCATAAACTAGAACCCCATCTGACAAGGATTAAGCGAGAAAATGTTTCTTATGGTACACACGAAAATTGAAATTTCGGGATTTCGTATCGGAGCAAATAAAAAAACAAAAGGAGGGTGGGGAAAGGGAAGGAAAAGGGGGGGGGAAAAAGGGGGAGAGGGGGGAATAAGGGAAGGAAAAGGGTAAGGGGAAGGGAGGGGAAAGAAAAAGGGGGAGTGGGGGAAAGAAAAATGAAAAAAAAAAAAGGGGAGAGAAAAAAAAGAAAAAAAAAAAAAAAAAAAAAAAAACGTAGGAAAAAAAAAGGGAAGGAAAGAAGGGAAGGCAAGAAAAAAAAGGAAAGAGGGTAAAAAAAATAGAAAAATTAAAAAAAAAAAAAAAGAAAAAAAGAAAAGGAAACAAGAAGGAGAAGAAAAAAAAAAAAGGGGGGGGGGGGGGGGAGGAGGCTGAGAGCAGTGAAGAAGGTGGAGGAATTAAGGTGGCGTTTCGAGGAGAGAAGGAAAGGGGGGTAGCAGGTGGGGAAGTAGGAGCCCGGAGAGATGGAGAAAAAGTCGTCAGTAGGCTTGATTCCTGCTATGTTTTATATGGAAATATAAGCAAATCAAAATCACATAGTTTCCTCTCTTTTAAGGCATTTCTGTAACCAAATACAAGGTAAGAATATATTGATGTCTAGTCTATATTAATTACTATTATGACACAGCATTTGGGTGCCTCAAAACAAAAATCTCTTGTTGCAATCCCGCTTTCCCTTAAATGAATATGCAAGAATTTAAATAAATAATGGTTTGATGACCTCAACTATTGCAATAGAAACAACTCTGGTTGCAACTTGTTCCTAGGTAAAAAATACTTTTTTGCACTAGAAGCATTACCCATCAGGCATCTCTGGTTACCTGTAGCATGGTATTACTTTTTGGATGCTAATTGCGATCGATGTAATCATAATTATGTTCAATTGATTCGTCCCTCCGTTTATTTTTAAATAGAGGAAAATATTCCATTGGGATTGGTAAACGGAAACATTTAAGTTTTGCTCTCTGTGCGCAGTCTATTTTGATAATGTATCAAAAAATTCCAATTCCAGGATTTATAACGGTAAATAATCATATCAAATGATTACCGGCATTCAATTCGTGGCCAGTTCAATTACAGTTATCGTTCGGTCTATTACTCTGAGCTGAATGAGAAAATGTATATTACATTCATCTACATAAGTAAGACAATGTTATTTGTAGCCTTTTCATTTCATCATCCAGGGAGGGAGGGCATCCGGGAGGGGGTACCCCCTAAACCAAGGGGTCAAAATGAAAATAGCTTGGATTGTTTAGTCACAGAGAACGATCGTGTGAACCGTACAGTTGGAGTAATAATAACAATGAGTTTGCTGACAATGATAGATTATAGAATAAGAATCTGCCGGGTGTGGCCACCTGGCGATCCCTTGGTACCCTTGGGCGTTTTGAGAATCCAGATGGTGTCGCCATAAATGATAATTATCTATTCACCCATAGTTATCAAACTATGGGAGTTACTAATATACTATAGGATCCAGACTTTCACCTTTTTATTCAACTTTATTCCATGCCAATGCAACAGCATACAATAGGTAATAAATATAGATACAGTTACTATGAATTGGTGACATGGGGGAACGACATAAAGCCAAAAGCCAGATGTAATCGTCCCCCTAACAATAATAAACACAATTTACTACAACATACATTGTACTGTTGAGTGTCGATGTGACATTGTACATGATCATTATAAAAGTAGATTGAGCAGATAACTGAACTGTAAGCACTGTGAAAACTGTAAAGCATTATAGTGGGGGGTCATCATTCTCTTCTTAATTAGTTAAATGTCTTAACCACTACCGGTTATTTTTTGCATTTTGACTAACGTAGGTAAATTTATTCCAGTATCCAGGCCCATAGACCTCACATCTTTTGAAGCGAAAGTAGTTTGTTTTGGCTATTGATACTAATTATTGTTTCCGGTAGAATATGTATGTATACTAACTAAATCGTTTAGAGGGCCCCAAACACCTACATTTAAAACAATGTCCAAACTTAGGATATATTCAATCTTTGAAGAGGGTTTAGTGTGATCTATAATGGCGATTTTACATAATTCTCACTGCTCTCTTTTTAAGTTTATGAATTCTACCTACATATATTTTAATTTGTACTATCCATGCACAGAATGCCATATGATATGTAGGGTAATTCTATTGAACAATATATATGTACGTAGAATATATTTGGAACAAGTGTTTTAATTGTTCAGGACACCAACATTTCTAGCATTTGTATTTGGTACAGCTTCAATATGGTATTTCCACGAAATATTGTCATCAATCAATACCCAGGCATTTTTCGTCTTGTTAACCCTGGTTAACACTTTTCCATCTCAATGTTACTTCAATAGAATTTTGAAATTTAAACGTTTTAATGGTTGTCCCCATATTCTTGTAATTTGTTTTTGCTAACGTTTACTGAGATTTGTTTGCTTTAAACCGTTTGAACTTTCTTTCTGAATTTATTTGTTAATTATTGTATTTTTTAATCAGAAAGATTTTCTGTGAATACAAATATGTCGTGTCATCAGCAACAAGACGAAATTTAAAGATTGAAGACGGTTTTAATAATATCGTTAAATATATAATAAATAACAAAGGATGTCACCTTAAGGAAACCACATATTATATATTGAAACTTCAGATTTGTACGAATTATAAGATACATATTGTTTTCTTCACAAACCATTGTAAATACACGATGCCTCGAAGGCCATAAATTTCCTAGATTTATGCAGTAACAATGGTATGGTTAATAGTATCAAAGGCTTTAGATCGAGAATATACCCATAGTAGTTTCTTTATTTTCAATAGCATTGTAAATGTTATCGAGCAATTCAAGAATAAGCCAACTGTTTTGAAAATGAGACCTAACCCAATTGTTTCTTGTTAAATCCAAATTTTATTCAATAAACGATAACATCTATTGCAAACAAGTCCTTTCCAGATCGTTTGAGAACATGGTAAATCGAAAATAGGTCTGGTAATTTGAATATACATCAACTTTATCCTTTTCGTAATAGTCAATTTGGCTATTTTTGTTCATTTGTACAATAACCTGTTGTTAGAGATAGATTGAAAATCTGTAAGGGCTACTTCCTTAATTGCAATTTTTGAACAAGGAATTACTGATCTCCTCTGAACCTGGCTTTGGTTTTTCGAATTTTCCTATTATTTTTATTATTTCGGTTAATTAGGTAACCTGTTACCTATTATGTTGAAGTGGGTACATCATATTCGTGATATTCTTGTCTCCAATAGTCAATTTTCTCATCTAGTTTTGGACTCACTATTAAGAAACAATACAGGGTGAGTCAAAAAAACTTGACCCTGATTTTTGTCGCCATTTTTGATTTTTTTAGTAATAATATATCGAACATATTGGTATCATCTGAAAGCTGGGTTCATTATCTTTAATTTACTGCAAAGATCAATCAAATCGGTTAGTATATAGGCCGAGCTACAGTCGTTTGAATCAAGTGTCGGTTTTCTGCTCTTTCCACGGAATCACAATGAAATGAACGGCGTTCAGCGAAGGAAATCCGTGTCCAAAAGAAAATCAGGCTATTTATTCACTGTAGTTCTTGATTCGAAGACTGTAGAGTTTGGTACTATATTACCCGATTGGAATGAGCCTTTGCAGTCAATTAAAGATAATGAACCCAGCTTTTCAGATGATACCAAATATGTTAGAGTATATTACTTTAAAACTCAAAGTGGCGGACACATCAGGTCAAGTTTTTTGGACTCACCCTGTATTTTTTCGTGAATATTGTCCAAAACTAGCTGAGAAATTACTATTTGGAGAAAGAAATATCACGCAATATGATTTAAACCCACTCAACATAATATGTACAGGTTTACCTATCAGTGGAAAGTGAAATAATAACAATCATGGAACATTCGATAAAACAACAGTCCAGTCATGAGAGATCAGTAGTTCCTGGTCAAAAATTGGCAATGACGTACGAGCCCTTTCCATGGAATGTGATTTTCAATCTATCTCTAACAACTGTCTTGTACAAATGACTAAAATAGCCAAATTGTACCTATTTACAAAAAGGATAAAGTTGATGTATATTCACATTACCGACCTATTTCGATATTACCTGTTCGCAAAGATCTTCATGCAAGAATTGTTTTCACTATTTTTCGTTTATTGATAAATAGTATTTTAACAAGAAACAATTTGGTTTAGGTTCTCATTTTCAACACAGTTGGCTATTCTTGAATTGCTTTGAAATTTCAATGCTATTGAAAATCGAACTACCATGGGCATATTCTCGATTATCTAAAGCCTTTGATAACTATTAACCATGACATTTTCTGCATAATTAGAACATTATGCCTCGAGGCATCGTATTCCAATGGTTTTGTAAAGAAAACAAAATGTATCTTATAATTCGTACAAATCTGAAGTTCAATATATAATATGTGGTTTCCTTAAGGGTCAATCCTTTGTTATTTATTATATATTTAAAACGATATTATTAAAACGTCTTCAATCTTAAATTTTGTCCTTGTTTGCGGATGACACGACCATATTGTTTTTTTTTTAAATTCCGACAGAAATCTTTCTGATATACATTAATTACACATAAATTCATAAAGTGTCAACTGGTTTAAAGCTAACACCCTCTCAGTAACGGTAGCAAAACAAATTACACGAATATGGGGACACCCTAAACGTTTAAATTTCCAATTCTATTGAATTAACTTAAGAGGGAAAGTGCTAACCAGGGTTTAACGAGAGAATGCCTGGTGTATTTATTGATGACAATATTTCGTGGAAATACATATTGAAGCTGTACAATACAAAGCCTAGGAAATGTTGGTGTCCTGAACAAATTACAACACTTTGTGTCCCCAAATATATTCCTACGTACAGATATCTTGTTCAATAGTATTCCCTACAATATCATATGGCATCTTTCGGATAGTATAAAACACTAAATCTATGTAGTAGAATTCAATACTTAAAAAGAGAGCAGTGAGAATTATTTCAAATCACCATTAATAAGATCACACTCAGACCCTCTTTTTCAAAGATTTAACGTATCCTTAATGGTTTATGACATGTATTACATGCTAGGTGTTTGCGAAGCGATTAGTATACATACTATTCTACCGGAACAATAATTCGTATCAATTGCCACAAAACAAAACTACGTTCGCTTCAAAAGATGTGAGGTCTATGGGGCCCTGGATACTGGAATAATTTACCTACTGTTAGTCAAATGCAAAAAATGACACCGTGTTAAGACATTTAAAACTAATCTAAGAAGAAAATGATGACACCTATATTGCTTTGCTAGTTCTTCAACAAGGTGCTTTACAGTTTAGTTACCTGCTCAATCTACTTGATTATGATCATTGTGACAATGTCTCTACACTCACGTACATTTATGTTGGATGTAATATTGTGTTTTTATTATTGTTGGGGGACGATTACATCGGCTTTTGGCCTTTATGTCGTTCCCCCCATGTCACCAAATTTCATATGTAAACTGTACTTATATTTATCTACCTATTGTATTGCTGTGCATTTGCATGGAAAATAAGTTGAATAAAAAAGTTGAAAGTTGGCTCCTATAGTATATGTAGTAACTCCAGTTTGATAATATATGGTTTATAGTTAATTATCATTTATGGCGACACATCTTGGATTTCTCAAAACGCCCAAAGGCCAAGGATGCCCAGGTGGGCACCCGGCAGATCTTATTCATAATCTATCATTTTCAGCAAAAGTATTGTTTTATATACTCAACTGTAACGTGTCACCACACGATCGTTCTCCTGATGACTACACAATCCAAGCATTTTTCATTTTTGACCCCTGTATTATGGGTTACCCCCTCCCGGATTCCTCCTCCTGGGAAAGTCTACAATAACATTGCTTCTTCTGTAGAATGAAATGTAATATACATTTTCCTCATTCAGCTCAAGTAAAAGACCTGAACATTAACTTTATTGAACTGACACTTAATTGAATGCGGTAATCATTTGAATAGATTTAACGTATACTCCTGGACTTTTAATTTTTGATACATTTATCAAAATAGACTGCGCAAGGCAAAACTTAAATTTTTTCGTTTACAATCCCACTGGCATATATTTTCCTCTTCTTTAAAAAAAAACGAGGACGAATCATTGACCATACTTATTTTACATCGATCGCAATTATCCTCCAAAAAGTAGATACATGTACAAGTTAACCAGAAGCTCCTGGATGGGTAAGCTTCTATTGCAAAAAAGTTTTTTTTACCAGACAAGTTGCAACCAGAGTTGTTTCTATTGCATAAAGTTTGAGGTCAAACCATTTAATTTTTAATTTCTTGCACTATTCATTTAAATGTGCAACAAGAAGATTTTTTGTTTTGAGGCACCCAACTGCTGTGTCATAATAGTAATTTTCATATAGACTAAACTCAATATATTTCTTACCTTGTGTTGGTTCAGAAATGCCTTAAAAGAGGAAAATATGTTATTTTTGATTTGCTTATATTTCAATATAAAACATAGTCAGAATTTCGTATTTGCCCCCATACGAAATCCGAAATTTCATTTTCTGTACCAAAGAACATTTTCTCAGCTTATCCTTGTCAGATGGGGTTATATTTTATGGAAGCTTTACATCAGGGCAAAAATCAGTATTTTCATTTTTTTAAAGACACCTGATATGTGTAATCTCTCTTTCCCTGTTAAATCGGTTGTACAGGTGTAAAAGGAGATATAATTCCCTGGGCCCATAGTCCACTGAAACTATGTTGGCGTGAAGACGTCAACAGACGACTCGAGGCCCATTCTTTACCGTGGTAGCTGGACTATGAGCCCCGCGAACTATAAAAATCTACACGTGTGCTGGTTCATACCCAGTAAGGCATACATTATTTCCCAATCTCACAGAATTTAAAATGTCCGCCTATTATATCCCTTAGCTAAACATGTCTTAATATTTTACTTACGTTCGGAATATCAGCGTCTCCGAATGTACTTCTGCAGTGTGCAGTAAACAAGAGTAGCGAGGTGAACTCATGGCGAGAACAATAGGAAATTCGCCGATTTAATCGAATGCTGGTACCACTCACCATTATGCTAAAATATTACAGTTTTACAAGATTGATGGCTCGATAAAACAATACAGCACAAACAACTGATGGTGTAAAACGCCTAATGCATAAGCCTGCTAATCGGCATAAGTGCATAAGTGCATAACTGCGATACTCAAACACGTAACATCAATATTTTCTTCCTCACTGACGGTCATTTTCCTTTCGTCTCTTGTAAGGAAGCTCGGTCAAACTGTTCCGCATATATTGGAGGGTTTTTTAAAGCAATAATCCGCGAACAGAGTCGTTCTATTACCAAATAGTAGTAATTTTATTTCACTTTAGTATATTCAAAAAGGACTTGGTGTTTTATTTGAACTTAAGTGACAGGAGGAGATTTTTTTTTTAGGATGCGAATTTCTCTCAATTTCACTAGATCGGTGTTAAACGCACCTACCGAGACGTGAAGAGGTTTATTTGACAAACATGTGCAAAAGAAACCTCAAACCCATGTTTTGAATTTGTGCTATCGTAATCGTTCCCAGAGGAAACCATGCTTTGACTTTCCGTCCGTGCACGGCAGAAACGACTAAATCATCATCTTCTTACATAAAGACGGCATATTCTGCATATTCACTTCATGTGTAATCTAATAATTTTGTAGCATTCCAACTAATGTAAAAACCGGGGTTTTCAGAAAACTTGGGGGCGCTCTTTCTGGAAATCTCCCATTCTCTTTATCAGAAACTGCAATTTCCCTAAACAACTGCCAATGAGAACCAGCATACGCCCGCTCAATATAATAATCATTCTAAAGAATGACATTTTCATGCGTATATGGCGGTTTCGTATAACTGTTTCACATAATCATCATATGTCCGTCACTGTTGGACTTACGCCTCAACATGGTTTCCAATGCTGGATTTTCGGCCTACCCTTCTTACGCGGCCTAGTGCGGGTTTGGAATAGACCCTGTTACCTAGAGTAATGTGTGCATGGTAACAGACCCGGGAATGTCCCCTACTCTTTTCGATAAGGTCTGTACCCTTTTTACGTGTTTCATGAACGACTCCCCTTATACGTGAACAACACTTTACATGACTCTCCGAACATGAGGCGCCGGACACCATGCATACACTGATATTTGTGCGATGGGGTTTGGAGCGAGTAGAATTCCATATCCAGAAACAATAGGCCATATCTTCTATTTTGACAACCAAGTACCAGAAATGGAAGCTGGCGTGTGAAAGAAATATATAAAAGACGAATCCGCAGAAATAACATCTGGGTGTGAAAACACCTCAAGAGGACTTCCTATTAAATGATTCAGATTCCGTCTTTTGTACCCCGTCCCTTTTACAAAAACCTGAATTAGTGCATAAGTGCATAATCTGCACAAGTTCAACTCTAATTGCTACGCTGCATAAGATCAGATGCATAGTTGCATAAGTTGCATAAGCAGCATAACTTTTAAATAAAAGTGAACACTTTGGATTGTTTCTGGACGATTCTTGGTGGTTTCTGGAATTAATTTGTTTAAATGGTCGGATGTTGAGTCAATATTTATTCCAAATGATCATGATATACTATTAAATGTAGGATTTAACTAAGGTTTAAGAGGAGGCTTTTTGGTAATGTAACTGATAGAGGATTGGCATGGTAAATGCACGTAGCATTCCGCAATTACCGTTTGGAAATCTCCAATGCCCAAATCGAGCCAATCGTGTCCTACCCCCTGGCCATCAGGTACCATTTAAAGTTTCTACATTTTTGTTTTAAAAAAACATAATTTTTACCATTTTTGAACCAATAATTATTTGAATCGGGTTGAGGTTGCTCATAACCATTTAAACACAATGGAGCCGCAAACACCAGGAACCCGTCCTAACAATTCGGGAAAATTCCAACAGTATGCAATTGTGCAGCTTATGAATTTGGCGCTTTGTACTTATGCATCTTATGCAGTTTAGCAGCTTATGCAGCTATGCAGTCTTACAGATTATCAGCTTATGCACTTATTCACTTATGCAGCTTAGCAGATTTTACTTATCAGCTTATGCAGATTGTGCACTTAATGCGTTTTACCCAGCCGGCAAACCAATTTCAAGTCTTTATGGAAACTAATTTGAACGAAATTCAGCAGTCATCAACAAACAAAATTTGAACAATCAAACCTGCAGCTCCAGGAAATGGGGGTAGTCTGCCAAATAGACATTTTAAATAGACCAACATCTCAACCAAGAGCGTGAACAGGGAATGCAACACAACGCAAACGAAACAAAAAAATAGATTATAAAAACTCACTGAAACCGTTTTCAAAGTAATACGGTTTTGTGTGACAATTTATGTATACCTACACTTGAGACAGAATCGAACCGGATCAAGAAGGTCCTCTAGAGCCGTATCCTGTCCAATTCTGCGACCTTGCCTTGCCATCTAATTCATCAATAATCTGGTACACAAATATTGTTACTGCTGCAGTGCAAACCACAGTGAGGCCTAAAAAGACAACCAATTTTGTATGAGACATATATTCCATCCAAGAATTCACAAAAAAAAATACGTGAAAATAATGATATTCAAACACTACGTCTTCAGTCAAATCGGTATTGGTTTCTTTGCATCATGTCATTTCACTGGGAGGCTCAAATCACGAAAGTTTTTTTCTTTCTTGAGTTCCGTGAGTACATCCTAAACATATTACTTATGTACAAATATATTTATCTTAACAAAAGATGCAAACACAAAAGCGAAACAAAGCTGTATGACAAACTAAAAAAAGACAAAAAAATGAATAACAATTTAACAGGAAAAACCTTTGATTTGTCCTTGAGTACATTTAAAGTGATAAGACTGCTGAATATTCTCATCACATTGTTCCATATATTGCCTCGGGATTGGAAATACTACGTTTTTTTGTAGTCTGTATTTAGGTCTATAACGATGACATCAGGTCCAGATGTTACAATGGCCGCCAAAATTCTAGAAAAGATGTATATTGGCAATTAATGTTAGAAAAGTGGAAAAGAAGCCCATGAATACGTTTCTCGAGCCATTACAATCTATACACAAGCATGGATGTATTGTCACAGTGTGGTGGTGATTTTGGCCACATAAAAGAGAAAACCTTTTTTGGTTTGAAAAACCTGTTTTTCGACCGAAAACAAGTTTCGCACTGAAAAACCAGTTCCTCTACCGAGAACCTAGGTTTATCAAAAACCTAGCTTTCGAATCCAAAAACTGGTTTTCCGATTGGAAAACAGGTTTATCAATTTGAATAAGTCTCGGTTTATTATGAAACCTAGTTTTCTAACGAAAAACCAGGTTTTCTCGACTGATAAAAAACCTAGCTTTTTCGAATCGAAAAACCGGGTTTTTCAAATCGAAAACCTGGTTTTTCAAATCCGATAAGCAAAGTTATTGAAAACCTGGTTTTTCGATTCAAAAATTTACCGAACTGTATGATGAATGCATTCCATTAAAAAAAAAACCTTGCTTTTCAGATTGAAAAACTGGGTTTTTTTCAAATCGAAAAACCTGTTTTTCGGTGAAAACCAGGTTTTTCTCTTTTTGTGCAAAATACTTGCCATGCACGTGTACTTGTAGGCCGAATGTGAAATTCCTTTGTTCGAACAAAAGAATTGCACATTCCAAGTACAAGCATATTTAGGCACCTAAATCTGCCCAGTACCATCAGTGCTGATGCTAAGACCTGATACCGCCAGGAAGAAGCTTTGTTCTTACAGGCTTCCGGTTGCTACCCTAAAGCGTCTTGTCATTTTGAGAAAATCGGTCCTGTTGCATAACAGGACGCGGCCCGTAAACGTTGTTTCGCTTGTAAACTTTAATAATATTTTGGAAGTATTATTGAGGCTAAATTCGGTTGTAAAATCCACATCTGTTCCTTTATTCAAAATGCTAAATTCACACACTTTGCTGAATATGAAAAATCAATAAAAATTGGTTAAGCCAAAAATAAAAAAAAATGTTTGAAGATCTTTCATTTTATGGAATTGGACCTGAGAAAGGTCATTGAAATTATCGATTTGATTGACTTATCGAACATCTTACAGTTTGAAATTCCCATATGTATAAATTTAGTATACCGAAATGTACAGCGAAATGTATATTTTCAAACAGATTTGTTACATTTTTCCGTTGCTATCCAAAATGACACAGGAACCCCAGGTCTGCAATATATCATTGTTTATCAGTGTATATACGTCTAGCCCTTTATCTTTTCATCATTATCAATTGTGCTTCTTTTGTTCAACTGTCCATTATAGTTACGAAAGCGGTCAGACACCGTTATTTTTTCCGAAAATGGTCTCTGGACACTTCCGGAGAAAAATAATGGTCTGATGAATATTCATAGTTAAAACAATAAAGGACAATTGAACAAAGGAAAATTCTAGAAACACCTCGGCATCAGGTGGTACAAATGAAAGAAATAAACAATAGTGAAAGAACTCAAGCTAAAAGCTAATTGTGAACACAGATTGCCATTAACCTGTCTATTACGATTCAGGCAAAGTAGTGATCGTAAGTTATGCAAATTTCTTCTTTACTATTTTAAAGGGACAATCGAAACATTTTGCTCCTTTATTGTTGAGATAAACAACGATAAAAGAACAGGTGACTCAATACAAAAGCTTATTGTGTTTGTCGAATTACCACCTGCTGGATAGATAATACATGTACATCGACAACGAATCGGCCAAGATAGTGATTCAAAGTGATGGAAATCTTCAGGTGACTCAATACAAAAGCTTATTGTGATTGTCGGATTACCATCTTCAGTCTGTTTAGCTAATATACATGTACACCGACAACGAATCAGCCAAGCTGGTGATTCAAAGTCATGG